>JAVTVY010014357.1:0-59262 GCA_036873755.1 Hanleya hanleyi
CATTCGAACCGTGATTAGCCCATCTCGACCCCAAATACCTTCCTTCACTGCCCCAAAATGGCCGCTTTACTTACTACAACCAACTGCGCATGCGCAGATTAACGCGACATGCATTCAAAAACACACCATTCTGACTCTACCCCACACAAGCTTCACTTTGACACCTCACGCGACCCATTCGAACCGTGATTAGCTCATCTCTAACCCAAACACACCCCTACATAGCACCCAAAATGCCTGTTTTCTATACTACGGCCAGACTGCGCATGCGCAGACTATTGAACACGGACGAAACATTAGTGTAGTCAAGTGCTCCTCCACGAGAGCTTCAAAATAAGACCTCACTCGACCCCATTGGACCATTAGGGACTCACCTAGACTCCAACATGTCCCCCGTATGGCCCTATACACCCATAGCCATGCAGTATAGGCCTATGGGCCTACCCAGGCCTTGGTGACTTTTTTCAAAAATTTCACCGATTCGCTCTGCAACACTTCCTATCGTGTTCTAAATGACGAGACGAGTAAAACGAGACCCCACAATCCTACCGCAAATGTATAGAAGTACGTTTCCCAGGGGGATAAACATTGAACCTATACCCCAGTATGGGACTATATGGGGCTCGGTGACTTTTTTCAAAAATTTCACCGATTCGCACGGGACACTTCCTATCATGTTCTAAATGACGAGACGAGTAAAACGAGACCCCACAACCCTACCGCAAATGTATAGAAGTACGTTTCCCAGGGGACAAACATTGATCCTATACCCTCAGTATGGGACTATATGGGCTATGTGTACTTTTTCAAAAATTTCACCGATTCGCACGGGGACACTTCCTATCATGTTCTAAATGACGAGACGAGTAAAACGAGACCCCACAACCCTACCGCAAATGTATAGAAGTACGTTTCCCAGGATGGTCCTATACCTCCCATACCCCATATAGGCATTTTCCCGTAATTTAGGATAAAGTCCGTATTCCGTATTTTTTCAGGAAAATTTTTACATACACCCACCCTGGAACTAGGGGGAGATAACTCTATTGATAGACAAGCCCCGTTAAGCCCGGCGACCTATATACCCCTCATACCCCATATAGGCATTTTCCCAGGTTTTTCGATAAAGTCCGTGTTCCGTATTTTTTTTTTTCAGGAAAAATTTTACATGCACCCACCCAGCCATCAAATACCCCTTCACGAATGCTTCACTTTGATACCTCACTCGACCCCATCGGTCCATTAGTGGCTCCCCTAGCTCTCAAAACGTCTATTTCCATACCCTTTGGCCACCGCGCATGCGCAGAATGCCGACATTTCAACCCCACACCCAGCCCATCAGATGCTCCTTCACGAATGCTTCACATTGATACCTCACTCAACTCCATCGGACCATTAGTGGCTGCCCTAGACCCCAAAACGTCTAGCGGGACCCATACCGGGTCCAGTTTTCGACACTAGATGACCACATCCCGACAAAATGACCAGTTTTCGACACCAGGCGTGCCACCATCTTGAACATAGGTGCCGCCATCTTGAACCAGAAGGCAGACGCCGCCATCTTGGATATGTCCCATAATGCACCGGGTCAAAATACTCGCTTCTGATTGGCTGAGGGCAGCGCCCCACACAACCGGAAGTGAGCGCCCCACAAACAATAGGCAATTTAGCCTTTTACTACTACTTATGTGCTTTAGAATAGGTTAACCAGAAGACTATACTGTGAAGTCATGTGGCTCTGTCAGTATGTCGGCATCTCTTTCCCACTTCCCTTATATTTTTTTTCTAATGGACACGTTTGATTGAGATCCAATTTGATGGGGCTCGATTTAAAATGTAACGTATCTTACATGGGGTAAGAATCGCCATTCATAAACGTCTCAATTTTATTGGAGTTTCGCTGGAGACAAACCTCGCTACAGCGAAAAACATCGTCTGATTCACTGACATTAACGAATTTCATTTAAACCGTTCAAGGCGATATTCCAAATAGAAAAGAGCCAATAATGCATAATGGCTGGTCCCTAGACAATGCGTCTGCCGACAACGTATTCCGCCTCACTGATCTGAACATTGTCTGGAACAGACCTAAATTCGATAAAAAACGTGAATACTAGCAAGCTTGGTTCGCATTAATGAACGATTTAACTACGTTAGGAGCACCTAAGGTTGGAGTTAAGGCAACAATATACACGTTGTCCGGCTATCTCTATATGTAACATTTCCCCTTCGGTCCGCCTCTATTTGAACACAACTGTGTTTCCCTTCGTCGACCCCGAGTTAATCTCCTGTAATATTTATGTCTATATATATATATGTACATATTGTGAATATTTTGACTATGGTGACTAAGTCACCTGTTCCTTCTTCATTAATTGTACTGTTAATGCACTTCCAAAATAAATAACATTGATATGCAGATACTTTTCTCTGATAATTTTGATCATTTTTATCCAGTGGTATACGTTATATCATCTCAGTATAACTGCAACTGCATTCCCCAGAATGTAACTTCTCGAAATCAATGGCTTTCTACTGTTCAGTGAACGAGAAGGATCACGTCCTGCTCAAAATAGTACTCATACACATGTAGTCCAGAATGGTGTAGAATATTTACGCTTGGGAAAAACCAAAATGTTACTGGTTTATGCTGCAGGTCACGAGTAACTATAGCCTCCATTCCCATGTCAATTTGGGACAGGAATTCTGTTCTCGTTCATGTAGATCTCGATGGTAATCATCACGTTAAGAAAATACTACGCATTGATATACATTTTACAGTTTTTTACCCCTCGGCCATTTTGGCCTCGGGGTATTGTCGTTGCCATGTACGTCCGTCCGTACGTCCGTCCGTCCGTTACCGCATTTTAGGCAAAACCGCTTGAGGACACAACCATGAAATTTTCAATACTTATTTATCTAGTGCTAAGTCAGACGCCTATCGAAAGTGGCCCCCCTCGGCCCATATTTTACAGAGTTCTGCCCTTGACAGATATATGAATTTCTGTTTCTGTCCTATATGCCTGAATGTAACCAACTATATCTGCATATCTGTGTTTGGTATAGCTACTATATTTTGGAAACTTATTTATATTCTTGTATTCTACAAGCCAACAAAGGATTACTTGCCTCGGCTTATGGAGTTATGCCCCTTTTGAATGTAATAATCTTCGATTTTGTTATCTGTAGTTTAATGTACAAGTTGTATCTGCAGATCCGTGTTCGGTACATCTTATTCGTCTCGGTTCTTATTTCACGGAGTGCTGAGTCAGACGCCTATCGAAAGTGGCTCCCCTCGGCCCATATTTTACAGAGTTATGCCCCTTTACAGATATATTAAGTTCTATTTCTGTCCTATATGCCTGAATGTAACCAACTATATCTGCAGAACTGTGTTCGGTATAGCTACTATATTTTGGGAACATATTTATATTGCTGTATTCTACAAGCCAACAAAGGATTACTCGCCTCAGCTTATGGAGTTATGCCCCTTCGGATGTAATAATCTCCGATTTTGTTATCTGTAGTTGAATGTACAAGTTATATCTGCAGATCCATGTTCGGTACAGCTTATTCGTCTCGGTTCTTATTTTACAGTAGTGCTAAGTCAGACGCCTATCGAAAGTGGCTCCACTCGGCCCATACTTTACAGAGTTATTAATTTATATTTCTGTCCTATATGCCTGAATGTAACCAACTATATCTGCAGAATTGTGTTCGGTATAGCTACTATATTTTGGAAACTTATTTATATTGTTGTATTCTACATGTCAACAAAGGATTACTCGCCTCGGCTTATGGAGTTGTGCCCCTTTTGGATATAATAATCTCCGATTTTGTTATCTGTAACTGAAAGTACAAGTTATAGTCGCAGATCCGTGTTCGGTACAGCTTATTCCTCTCCGTTCTTATTTTACAGAGTGCTAAGTCAGACGCCTATCGAAAGTGGCTCCCCTCGACCCATATTTTACAGCGTTATGCCCCTTTACAGATATATAATTTTTCTGTTTCTGTCCTATATGCCTGAATGTAACCAACTACCACTATATCTTGATCATCCCACATAGAACTATCTCTTCCCCAATTCACACTACACATGGGTCACAATCACTTGGGGAAAGCCGAGGGGTTTTGATTAGATCAATCTCATGTTTGATTTAGTACGCACATGTGATGCCACAGTTTCTTTAGATAGGAAGAAGCACACTGTTAAGGCCGATAAAAATCGGTCAGAACCCTATTTTAAATATAACGCGAAGCTGAAATTATTTTTTTCCGCTCCTCCTCATTACACGTCTTCTGAGAATGAGAAGAGAAGAAAATTGTTTAGTTCCACAATTAGTCTCATACAAGTTACTCAATTCGCTATCCATCTTGGTGAGAGATTACTTTGGAACCATTTGACTTAGTGCGCTCCGAAAGTTTATTTCGATTAATTGACACCGGAATTCTGCGCAGGTGAACACTGAATGTTGGATATGACGGAAATAATCCAAACCATCAGAAATGTTTCTTCTATTTGAATCAATGAATGCCTTACAGGAGATAACATGCCATGGTGGTGGAGAAATGCCGGCACACTGACAAACAGTCACGTGACCCCAGAGGCGGGTATTCTGACTCCATTCGACAGTTAGTGCACGATATGATAATTCCATTCTGGGCACTGCCTTAAAGTTATTCGGAAAAGGCTACAATAATGTTTCTCAATCCATCCTCCCAGAAAAGGTAACATTAACCTTTTGAGGTAACATTTGCTTTCACTATTCTATATCTCCATTTGTTCCGCTGCCCTTCTTTGAGAAAAGGTAACAAAGCCGCGCTTTGGTAACTTTTTTTCAACCACGCTCCTCTGAAAAAAGGTAACAATACCGTGTTATAGTAGCGTTTGCTCTCACCGCTCTAAATGTATGTGAATATTTCCAATAACGTTCTGTGAAAACAGGTAGTTAACAAAGCCGCATTCTGTTAACTTTTGCTTTCTAAGAGGTAAGAATACTGTGTTTAAGTAAGTTTAGCTTTCATTACTATATAATAGTGCATGTAAATTTTGTCCGCTGCCCTTCTCCAAGAATAGGTAAAAATGCCGCATTTTGATAACTTCGCTCTTTTTCCCCACCCTCGTTTGATAAAGGTATCAGTGCCGTTTTTTCGTAACTTGTGCTTCCAATGCTTGTGTGACGGTAACGTTGAATCTAGTGTCCCGGAGACACTGATATCTTGATGCCAGGGCATCGAGACACTAAGGTCCGAGTCCGTCGAGCATAGCTGTCTAGATTTCAGTGTCCAGGGGCACTGACCTCCAACTTACACATTGCCCTTTGGGAAAAAAGATCAAAGATACGATGATCGACGGGTCCTCACACAGCCGTGATTCATGCCATTATCGTCGGTATAATTGAATCAGCTGAGTTTGCTCCCTGACAAATGAAGGAAAATGAGTGATATGCTTTAGCAAGACTTCCGTAACATCAAAGATTAAATCCATTATTTAAACACCCGATTAAATTAACCGAGACGGGGAAGTTCGGTACCGGAGGCGGAAAGACAGGATGTTTACCTCGCAATTATTTGCATGACAAACATAACAGCAGGAACATATATAACAAATGGTGATATAACAGACGTCAGGTTTGGGTCTTGTAAATCCTGTGATATAACAGACTTCAGTATGCATGTGACCTGATGAGGTCACCGCAGTTTTTTTTCCAAGAATGAAACCGGAAACTGTTTGGACACGAAGCTCATGAAGATGAAGAATCTTCTTTTCATCCCAATGAGCTATCAAGTTTCGCGTCAACTGGCATCTAAATCTAAATTATATCTTCGTATTTTTAATTATTTAACATATTTACAGCTGATCAAAATTGTTGTATTAAGATGTGGTGTTATTTATTCCACCAGATTTCCTTTTGTCTCAGTATTTTACGTTGATGAATTGCGAATCGCAATGTGATTCCCTCTGCCATTTTGGTGGAAGCGAATACCAGATAACATTCTCTCTTTGAAAGAAGTCCAGAAGACATGTCCGACAGAACTGTATATACAGCGCCAAATTTGTTACAAATATGAGTTATACTCGTAATGATTTTGTACCTCACCGTTAGTTATATGTTACATGTAAATAATAATATATTTACACGCTTCTGAATTTTACATCGTGGATTCAGCCAAAATGTTGATATTCCAAACACAAGAGAGCCAATAATTCTCCTATCGCTAGTTCAATGTGTGGACGGACAATGTAGCCGCCTCGACGAGTAAGCATAATTTGGAGCATACCTAAACTGGACACGAATTTAGGATGCTCTCTGGCTTGTTTCGCCTCACTAGAACAACTACAGTTTCCGAGCGCAATTTTGCACTGCAATTCAAGCCCCCGTATGTAACTTTTTTCGACCTACACTGTCAACCTGTAAGTTAACACAAACGTGATTTCCTTTATCCCTAAGACCATCTCTTGCAATCTTTATCCGTATATATGCATATATTGTGAATAATTTTACAACGGTGTTTGAGTCCCCTGTTCCTACTACAAAAGTCGTATTGCTAATGCACTTCAGATATAAATACCAATGATATGCTACTGCTTTTGGTGGGGATTCTGATCATTTGGATCCAGTGGTATACGTTATATTATCTCAGTATATGTCCTTCATGATTCATTCTTCGGAATGTGCCTTTTCAAGAACAAGACATTTCTCGTTCAGTGAACGAGAACGGGCAGGTCCTGTTTAACATGGCATACACATACACACTCATATAGGTCGGACAACAGTGATGTACAATTTGCATGCCTGAGGAACACCTAAATACTATTGGTCAAAAGACCCAGTTATAGTTCCTTTTTATGACCATATTAGCATTAATTTGAACAGCTAATTACCTAAATCTCATGGATGTAACTGATTTTCATTTCTAAATGCATTGAAGCTTGGGACACCGATAAATAAGAAGAAAACAAATGGATAGTGCATGCCGATTGATAACATGGATGTTGTACTGATAGAGTTCAGTTTGCGCGCATTTTGTACTACGGTCAATTGTTGTACAATTGGTACATCAGGAAGCCAACTGACACTTGCTCAATCTTGCTCAAGATTGCTCAAATATCCTCTACACACACACTGTCCCAAATTTAAAATGTTTTTTTGAAAACCAATATGCCTGCCTGTCTTTTGTTAATATCAGCCAATAAGATAAAGGTCATGTGACAATTTTTACTGATCAGCTAACATGCTATTTTGTAGTTAATAAGGCGCAGATAAGGCGCAGTTGGGCCACAATAAGGGCGCTAGTTAGGGCGCACTCTGGAATAATAGCACAAATGATGTACTGGTGGGGCGCAGTTGGGGCGCAGATAGGGAGCAATATCTTTTTTAAGCAAGCTGAGATTTTTGTTCAAATAATGTTATTTAAAGCATCAGTTTCCATATGTCACATTATCAATTTGAAATCCAGAATAATGAAGAAAGCAGACAGGATGCAGTCTGAATTTTGGGATAAACATTTGTTTAGTTAGAGGTTTATAAAGACATATATGTAGATATCTAGGTGATTACTAGCTATATGAATGTTGGTGGAAAAAAAGTCCAGAAGGTACCAGTAAACATGTAGGGTTCACTCTGAAATTTGGGTAAAATGGTTATGTACAGAGGGAGCAATTAGGGCGCAGTCTGAATTACGGAAAAAGTATAAGTATTAAATCCAGAACAGCACCATACAATGTTCTTACGCGGAGAGAAGTTTCTTACATATAGCGATAATTAATCCTACCTGGCCTGGGGGCAGAACCAAACGTTCTGCGCTATCTCCGGAACGACAAAAACCGGAGAGCTGAAACTCCGTGACTTTATCGTGTATCATATTGGGGTCATCTTGAGCCTATTTGCATGACCCCTTGAGTAAAGGATCATGGGCAAACTTAAGATGGTGTCCACGTGGGGCACCAGAAAAGTGATTTTCTTCGTCATATTTCTTCAAAATTTCTGCTTTTCCGCGATGAGAAGTTGACAAAAACTATTTTATTTCACATCACATTAATATTTACTAATTTATCATGCAGTTCTTTCGTAGAAATTGCATTAATAAAAATTTCGAAAAATCTGACCGAAAAATCGACCAAAAAATGTCGTTTTACAAAATGACATCACTGTGACGTCATCGAAGCGGCCATCTTGGATTTTTTTACATTCTCTGGTAGAGCTTGACCCAAGGGTATGGTGTGGTAAGTTTCAGCCTCCTACCTCAAGGGGTAAGAAAAATAATTAGGGGGGCCATTTCGACCCCCCCGCCCCATCCAAGCCAGGATACGTACAAAAAAGTCCAAGCCAGATAGGGTTAAACATTCTTCTTACTTTAAGGCAGATTATTATAAATTCAATACGTCTAAGTACAGATTTCATTTTCTGTAAGAAAATTTATATATTTGATGGTAATACATTGGTACATCTATAAAACGAGTTCAGAATAGAAAACACAACTTCAAGAAAATGACAATATCCACAGTACGCAAATAGGGCACAATATGAACAGTGCAGAAAATGGTTATGTCCACAAGGCGCAAGTAGGGCGCCGTATAATCTAAAATTTGAAGAAAACGTATATGTCCGCAGGCTGCAAGTTGATCAATTCCTAGGGCACAGTTAAAGCGCACCCGATCTCCAGCTTCTAGGGGGGCATTCCTGAAAGGGTGAGTGAGTGAGTGAATAGAATTTAACGTCGCTTTCAACAATATTTCAGGTATATGACGACGAACCAACTAAGCACCACCCAGTTAAGTTGCGTTCCTGCTGCTTCAAAGAACAAATCTTTGAAGCAGCATGGAATCAGACACCCTCCATCCTATAAAACACGGAGGACAGCACACAAGACACAGACAGGAGGCTTGCAATAAAGACAAGTGATATTACAGTGCTAGACATAACATTATCAAGATCCTGTTGCTTCTCAGCAAAATGCTTTGAAGCATCAGGAACCTGTACCCACCCAACCACCCGCCATTCCTGAAAGTCGCAATTAGGGCGCAGCAGGGTGGATGAGATGAAGAAATAGGGCGCAGTGCATGTAGATAGACAGATAGGTCCAAGGGGACGCAGATGGGTCTGTTGATTGAGCGTTTGGTGGCTATCAGAGACGTTAGTTCCAGTTGAAAAAAAAGGTTTGTTCTAGATATTCCTGCTGAGAACCCTATATCCCAAGCATGAACATTTTGAATTATAACTATTTCCTGGCTAAAATTCAGTTAGCATAGCTGTAGATTTTCCAATTCGCTAACATAGTGCATGCCTGTGTCTACTTTAACATTGTGTGCCTTTGCTTTGTAGCTTTGGAACGAACATTTATTGTGTCTGAAACTTTGTGACATTTCGGCGTTTTATATTGGGATCATCTCAAGACTATTTGCATAATTCTAGGCGCAAAGGATTATGGACAAATCCAAGATGGCGACCATGGATCCTGAAAAGGTTCTTTGTACACGATTTTCGGCGAAAAGGTCACAAAAAATACTTTGGCAGATATGACCAAGCTGTGACGTGCACATGGTAGTTAATTGGACTGATCACTTTGGTTTATGCCCAAATTTCATTCAAGATCAGCATCATGGAATGATCTACTTTTAGAAAAGGTTGAATTTTTAGATACAGGCAAACTTTTCTCCAAAACTCACTGGAAGCTAGTTAGGAAGAATGATTGTTATCTGCTCGTATCGGCGTAATTGTGAACCCATGTGCATAAATATGACAAATAAATAAATAAATAAATAAAATAAATAAATCCAAGGTGAAAAACATCATGGAAAAGTTCATCAGAAATTTTTGACTTTTTCACTTTTCGCTAACGTTTCCGCGTTTGTCTGCTTCATAGGACAGGAAAGTATTTTATTTCACCTACAGTACTCATTCTCTAACATATGAGCAGTTTTGTCTGCTAAAAATTCACAAACATTTTTTGTGTACAAAAATCTGTCAAAATAGGCCGAACATTGTTTTCTGACGATCTGACATCATCACCAGAGCAGACATATTGAATCATTTTCACATTTTCTGGTAGACCAAATACATAGTCTGATAAGTTTCTACCCCCTAGCTTTATGAATAACGAAATCTAAGATCATCTGTATATCTGTAACGTTTGGAGTTATTCCGAATATGAAGAATATAAAGATAAGCGTGCCGTATGTTGACTACTTCTGAAGCAGGTGTATATCATGGGGTTGTAGAGACAATCACCTTCGCCGCCTGAGCTATCATTTCCTCAGCACATGGAATTCGAGCATCAGTAATGCTAATAACGACCAAGATTCCATAGAATCGTTAATCGGTATGATAGCAAATTCGTTAAAACAGGAAATGAATAAATATCGATAACGTATGGCCTCACTTCTAATTTTCTTTGAGTATAATGACTACAAAAAATTCCCAATTTGTAAAATAATCCTACAACTAATAGGTCCTGTAGGTACGACTCTAATCTCACAGATGTTATATCAAATTATAACGTCTCAGATATATGGCGAAAAGAAGAATAGAATTAAATCTTACGCTTGCTAACAATTGCGGCATATACACTGATGGTAAATGACCTGTGTTTAGTTGTCTTAACATGTTCTGTATAGACTATGTCAGCATCGTATTCGTGTTCGTGTTTACAGATCACATTTGGGAATAATGTAAGCATCTCCGATCGTGTTATTGCTAATTCTTCGGAGTGTCATCATCCATGATTGCCCTTGAGGCGTTTGGCCACGAATTCATATCCTCGTCCTCATCGATCCAGGCTGCGAACTCGTTTTCATTTACTTCCCTTTTTTCCCTCGTGCATACAGTCTCATTGGGTTATCGTGTAAAAATAATATTTTTTCACATCAGTCCCTTTCTTTGGCAATACAAGAGACTCAGATGTCCCCCGTTGACGAAAATGTGCCCATTTTATGCTATAATGCAGTCACAATAGCTATATTACCCTGAAATATTTCCTAAAGGCTCAGCCCTCGCCCCCTGCAATCGCTATGGAAAATTACATACACGGGGGGAGGATGGCAGCGAAGGACAGATTACCGTTTTACATACACCAGAATAATCGCGGGAGATGGTTGTATTTCACTATTAACCAACCAAGTATTCAGTGTTAGAGAGGCCCGTACGTGCCCTGTGAGTGCTACGTCAACCATGAGCATGCTGTCAATTACCATATAATGTCTATTGCTTGGCAATTTGGCTGATGTATACTGCAGATTGCAGTGGAAATGTTTACCCTATATTAACCAGTTCACTATCATTGACCTACAGCACAGTAAGGAGATACGATCTGGCTCGGAGAGTCAATTTGTCCATTGGTACCTCAGCTATCGATCAACTGGTCATGATACACGAATCCGATCTGACATTCAATACACGACATCGTTGCCGTATCTCCTTGGGCTGTATCGCAAACTGGATGCGTTTGGGAGAGGGAATGGGATGACTGAGGATCATTTCGGTCAAATATATTCCTGGGACTAGGATGCTGAAACTGGTCACATGATATTAAGTGTCCGACTCTGAGGAAAGATGTACCACGGTTGTATATCACAGTATATCATTATCAACATACAGCCTTATCTGGCAGATTCAGGATTTGTTATTTCTCAGTTCTTCTCCACAGATTTCTCGGTAAATTAGAAAATAAATATTTGTTGTTAAAAATAATATTTCATGAACATCTGAACTGATAAAGGAACAGATAATTGAGAAAAACGTAAAAGAACTCATCATGACACACTCTCGTTGTAGTCATTTCGAATGAGATATTATAAGTCGTGAAATTTCTGTTCTGTGTTCCTTTATTCTAGATCTACCGAGAACAATTTTATACACTACCCACTCCCCCATCTTCCTCAGCAAAATACTATCGTGTATTCGCCCCTTGTCAAACTCCAGTCTCGTCTCTTCTTCCACAAAATCCACCTAACCACCGCCTTGATTTTTCTTATGTTTGTCCAAGGACTTCAGCTCCATTGATATGGCATAGCGAAGTCTAACATTTTGGATAGCCAGGTTGACTAGACTATGATGTGCGACCACATAATTCATTCACCATTTTATTCGCATGTTTTATGTATTAATAGATCAGACCACATGGCTTGTAATCCTGTCAATGTATATAAGGATAACAATTATCATAACGACACTGTGTTCAGAAGCTGTGGAAATTGATAGCATTAAAAACTCATACCAATTATTGGCTTTTTTCCACGACTCGCTGGATAGCATTATGCTTGATCGCCATATTCCCTGACCACTATCATCAAGTTTGATCGCCATATTCCCTGACCACTATCACCAAGTTTGATCCTCATATTCCCTGACCACTATCACCAAGTTTGATCCTCATATTCCCAGACCACTATCACCAAGTTTGATCGCCATATTCCCTGACCACTATCACCAAGTTTGATCGCCATATTCCCTGAACGCCATATTCTCTGACCGCCATATTCCCTGACCACTATCACCAAGTTTGATCGCCATATTCCCTGACCACTATCACCAAGTTTGATCCTCATATTCCCAGACCACTATCACCAAGTTTGATCGCCATATTCCCTGACCATAATCACCAAGTTTGATCCTCATATTCCCTGACCACTATCACCAAGTTTGATCCTCATATTCCCAGACCACTATCATCAAGTTTGATCGCCATATTCCCTGACCACTATCACCAAGTTTGATCGCCATATTCCCTGACCACTATCACCAAGTTTGATCCTCATATTCCCTGACCACTATCACCAAGTTTGATCCTCATATTCCCAGACCACTATCACCAAGTTTGATCGCCATATTCCCTGACCACTATCACCCAGTTTGATCGCCATATTGCCTGAACGCCATATTCTCTGACCGCCATATTCCCTGACCACTATCACCAAGTTTGATCGCCATATTCCCTGACCACTATCACCAAGTTTGATCCTCATATTCCCAGACCACTATCACCAAGTTTGATCGCCATATTCCCCGACCACTATCACCAAGTTTGATCCTCATATTCCCTGACCACTATCACCAAGTTTGATCGCCATATTCCCTGACTACTATCACCAAGTTTGATCGCCATATTCCCTGACCACTATCACCAAGTTTGATCGCCATATTCCCTGACCACTTTCACCAAGTTTGATCGCCATATTCCCTGACCACTATCACCAAGTTTGACCGCCATATTCCCTGAACGCCATATTCTCTGACCGCCATATTCCCTGACCACTATCACCAAGTTTGATCGCCATATTCCCTGACCACTATCACCAAGTTTGATCCTCATATTCCCAGACCACTATCACCAAGTTTGATCGCTATATTCCCTGACCACTATCACCAAGTTTGATCCTCATATTCCCTGACCACTATCACCAAGTTTGATCCTCATATTCCCAGACCACTATCATCAAGTTTGATCGCCATATTCCCTGACCACTATCACCAAGTTTGATCGCCATATTCCCTGACCACTATCACCAAGTTTGATCCTCATATTCCCTGACCACTATCACCAAGTTTGATCCTCATATTCCCAGACCACTATCACCAAGTTTGATCGCCATATTCCCTGACCACTATCACCCAGTTTGATCGCCATATTGCCTGAACGCCATATTCTCTGACCGCCATATTCCCTGACCACTATCACCAAGTTTGATCGCCATATTCCCTGACCACTATCACCAAGTTTGATCCTCATATTCCCAGACCACTATCACCAAGTTTGATCGCCATATTCCCCGACCACTATCACCAAGTTTGATCCTCATATTCCCTGACCACTATCACCAAGTTTGATCGCCATATTCCCTGACTACTATCACCAAGTTTGATCGCCATATTCCCTGACCACTATCACCAAGTTTGATCGCCATATTCCCTGACCACTTTCACCAAGTTTGATCGCCATATTCCCTGACCACTATCACCAAGTTTGATCGCCATATTCCCTGACCACTATCACCAAGTTTGATCGCCATATTCCCTGCCCACTATCACCAAGTTTGATCGCCATATTCCCTGACCACTATCACCAAGTTTGATCGCCATATTCCTTGACCACTATCACCAAGCTTGATCGCCATATTTCCTGACCACTATCACCAAGTTTCACCACTAATACTTCAAATTTATAAACAGGTTTGATATATGTGTGAATTTTTGCCTGCATCAAATCAATTATGCCCAAATCCAGGTCGTTATACGTTATGTCTCATTCTTCCCCTTCTCTCGTGAAGTGGTGCAGATTAACTCTCTGGTATTTGTGCCCTTTGTGCGTTGAATGCTGTCCAAATTATTCAAGTGACCTATAACCCTCACCAATGTCCTCGCCTGTTCTTATACATCCATATACCAATCCGTCCACCGCCTCCGCAAAATGCCCATGGCCTTCACTCGTACATGTCCTAGCTATAGTATCGACTATTCTTCAATCTCGTGTCCTTACCACTCTTCTCGGTTACACCCTCGCCCCGTGGGAGGCATTATTAACTCTCCAGAAGTATCGATCACGTCATCCTTTAGGTAAGTTCTGAAAAACGTTGTTTTGTTCAAACTCAGCGGACATCACTCTCGAGACAAATCCTCCACATGATCCGCTTTGGAGCACGTCATGGACTGGCCCATGTTTGCCGGGGCGGGGAAGGCTGGATTTCCCCAAGCATCAACCCATTGCAATGAGCTTTCCTTTGTAGCCCCAGAAGAAATAAAGTTAATAGCTGACGTGGGGTGGTTAGGAGTCTATTCGCATACGACGATCTAAGCGAAACAATGTGATGGGTAAAATCGAATAGTTCACGAAAAGTAGATTACCTATAAAGTAGATTACCTATAAAGTAGATTACCTATAAAGTAGATTACCTATAAAGTAGATTTCTGTACTCTTTTTTTTACAATTATTGTTGAAACGTTTCTATTAGAACATGCATACAATTCAATTATTTCATGTCGAATATTTATTGGATAATTAAACATGTTTCTGGAGACGTCCGCTGAAATTAAAATTTCGCAACATACTTGTAAACGCAAGGTAACTTATCGAAAGACAGAATCGGTTAATAGTTGTCAGTGATGCTGAGTGAACCGCATGGTGTTCCCATGTATAGGCGTCATGTTGACCACAACGCGAATAAATGGTGTTGAGTTAGAGTCTATATCATATACACCCTTCATTGGTGTTGGTCAATACTATATACTGCAGCTTGTTTCGAGCGTCATGATTGAACAGCCTGTCTTACATGCTCATCCCATATACGTATGTAGAATGACGTATCCCGACCGCTTTTACAATATGAGTTTTCACCGTATTATATGGAAATATTCTATCCCAATGAATTTTCATGTCGTTTTCGAGAGTGTTATGTATCCCAATCACGCTTTGATTGTGTCTTTCACGTGATATGAAATACGTGGCGTTGTTGTCCCCTTTAAGATGTGATGTTATATTAGAATAACATTTCATGCGCTATTTTAATTATCTTTTCAGTTCTACATCAACTGTACATTAGGAGTGAAAAGTACTGGGCCGATATTCATGAAGTTCTGGACGATCAGTGGTCTGAACTCCATAACCATCGGTTACATCTTTGGTTATGGAGGCCTAGATCCTACGACCTTCCCCACTTCTTTGTCGTGTCCGAATTTCTTTAACAGTGTGACACAAACTGTCAGTAAGTGGGAATCAACGAACAAATTGTTCTCGTATGTCCTTTGAAAACACCTCATATATTCATTCTGCTAATTCAAATCAGAATTGCAGAATCTCGTATGAAACGTCCACATGTAATCAAGAGCTTTCGTCCCATTAATATGACACCTCGATACTTTTACGCGTGGATTTTTAAACATAATGTGTCCATTTCCAAACAATTAAAGCAATCTTGGAATAGCGTTTTGAAGTAGAACCTCAGAAAAATAAATCATAGAATTAGGCCAACAGAAAAGCACGATGGATTTTTTTAACTCCTGGAAAGAGAGTGAGATATTTTTTATTAATATTTGTCTTTTTAGACAGGCTTGACAGGTGGTCAATGGGTATATGGGTCAATGGATGTTGACTTACCTATATATGTTCTCTTATGAATATGACTATAAGCAGGCGCTTTCAAAAACCGATCCATTCAAAGTCCGTCGTTCTCATTCACCAAACGCTATATAGACGATCTTCTCGCCGTGGATAATCGCTATATAAATGACGCAGTGAAGGATATATATCCGCCTTCACTGGATTTGAAGGAAACTACAGATAGCCCCACATGCACATCATTTTTAGACCTATATCTCTATATAAATGAAGCGGGCATTCTCTCGTCGATTTTATGACAAAAGAGATGATTACAATTTCGACATCGTAAACTATCCCTTTCTGGACAGTGATATTCCAGTGGGACCTGCATATGGCGTATACATATCTCGCCTAGTAGCATTTGCTAGATCCTGTTGTTAAATGTGAAATTTTAATCAACGTCACAAACAATTGTTGCAGAAACTTATAAAACAGAGATATACCACCAAGCGCCTCCACTCAAAGTTTCTCAAATTTGGCGATACATATCGCATGCTGATAGCAAAGTACGAGCGTAGCGTGCAAGATATATGGCGTTTCGTTTCGTAACTTGTGTCTACTTCTGCTTAACCCGGGGCTAGGGGCCGTATGAACCCATGTACTTCAAGATCCTCATGGTGCTCATATGAACAGTCACAATCAAAGCCTGACTGAGATAAATCATTCTCTAGATGACGACTTTACAACTTTGGATTAAGAATACTGATCAGCGATACGGATTTGATATTTTTGGAACATCATGATATCTTGCTTGCCGGCATCATTGAAAACTGTTGACCGCTTCTCTCTTGCAGGAAACTAGCCTATGTTTATATATACTACGATTGTCTTTTTGAATTTGGTGCTAATACTGTGATATGGAATACGTCCTTGGATTATGGAGACGGATATTCTTTGATGGACGACGGCTGAATTATAAAAGACGGACCAGACGCTTGTAATATAAAACAGTTGTGTTGCAATTATGAACATGAAGATGTAAATATGTTCATATGCATTCCGAACAGTCTCTTCATATTGAATAACGGACATATCAGCTGCACGTGTCTCAAATGACTAATAACCCTGATAAGTAATAGGTAATGAGACAATGGAATGTGATTGTAGCCTATATTCAAGCCGTGTATCGATGCGCCAATTGTTTAGTATAGATTAATTTGGCGTGAAAACATTTATTAACGTTTCAAAATGTTTCGTATTCTTAGTTGACTTCATTGTCGTGCACAGTTGTAATTATTAAACACATATCTAGTTCCTAGGTGACTTTCGCCAGAGTATTTATGTGGAGATGATTTGATGAACTGGGAAAAAGGAATTTATAAAGGATATACTAAAACATTTATTTACTTGCTCATCAAGTAATGGTTATCTCATCTCCCCACGTGGGTGTTCATTATATTTAATGGGTCTCGCAAACATATATTTATCACGAATGAGACGTCAAACTATATGAACTATGTTATTAGCAATCTGTATCCTATTTTGCCGTGATTATATGTGCGTGGTCGGCACCTGTGCGCTAATCAACCGATACCCCGATCGATCCAGTTGGCGCAATACTTGATATTATTATTCACAACACATGGATCATTGAAGAGCTTGTCCGAGAAGACTGTATACAGGAAAAGAAACAATTTACCTTGTGGAAGTAGTTTAATTTATCATCAAAACAGGAGTCAGATTCAACAAGTGGTAAGCAGCCGCCGCTAATACAGACTAATCTATCGTCGTAATAGCTTTGTGGCACGAAACTTGCAGCATCCGAGATACAATAGCCAGTCGTCTTCCATAAATAATTTCCGCGTCCAATTATTTATGAAATGGAAACACTCTATATCATTCAAAGTTAGTTGTTGAGAGATAGAACTATTGTCTTCCAGCAACGCGTTGACAATCCTTCCTGTAACGCGCGTCCCAGCAACCTATTCCCGGGAAAAATGATAATATGACCTAAGAGTTAGCATATCCAGCTTGATCAAGAATTCTATACGCCAAAGATACCAACAATGCTGAAACGACGATAACATTTAGATGTATCGAGATGAAAACTTACTCGTGTAAGTTAATCGTCACCAAAGCTTGATACAGGTCGCCGGGTATGATTGTAGTATGTTCGATCCCTTTGGTACGATTAGTTTTGATAACATATATCTAATTCCCCGTGAGGATTCTAAAGCCCACATGCTTCTGCTATAATAACACAAAAGGAAACATTTCTCGTATTATTAATATATTATATAATGCACATAATTGCGGGTTTCCTTTCCCAAATATATGAACTTGATTTGATATAATTACACCCGTGTACCGGTACATCTCTGGGTTGGTGTGCTCGGTTTTTGTTTAGGATGGATAATCCTACTCGATATGTAATCAGAGGAAACCATGGATAAAACCCATAAGGGCTTGACTCTATCTTTATTATTGTCCAAAGGAAACAAAATACTCGTTAGATTTTTGGAGATGTTTCTACACGAAAACATACTATAAAAACATTTGTATGGATTGACATCGAACAATCGGATAGCTCAGATCGTCATGGTTATATTGAGCAGAACTACATCGATTCGGTTATAAACTTCACGTATGTAGACGTGGATATGAGATGTGAATACGGAAAGCCGACCTAAAATGACCAGAGACCTTACACCACCGAAACAATTTCAGAATTGATGACTATTGTGCATGTAATAACTGATTGAAATGAAGAAATACAAACATAACTTTGTTTCCACGTAAAGAGCGATTAGTTATCTGTTTTGAAAGATTGAATACAGCTATTATAACATTGGAAGATATTTTTTGTCATTTAGAAAGTGATCGTATAACAGTATTTTCGATATTTTGGGATTACACTATCTAGGTATGGCACCGATTCTAGTGCAGGGTGTATTATAACATTATCGAAGATCTTAGATCGAGTCCATTGACAATGGCAAGAAACTGTTACACAATGAGAATGGATAACACATTATTTACATTTTTTCATTTTTTTTTATTCTGATGTAATTTCTTTCGTGGATTACAGTTTGTATGCAGTAAAATAACTCGATGCTAACTATATTTTCTGTACGATGTGCAACAATTAGCCGACGATAGTCAACGGGGCATTGTACGGCCCTCTGCAACAACAATAGTTTGGACCACAATGACCGGCTTGCCAGCTACAGCCAGAGACAGAATAACGGTATGTACTGAGACCTGGTACCCCCTCGTCCGGCTGTTCTATCCCATCAGGGTTTGCTTCCAACACATTTGGTTGAGGATATATGTGGATTGCTTCAAAACAGCTTATCCTACAATGAAACGAAGAACACTAAAATGGGATTCACAAAGACCGGGCCAATTCTGGAGTTTCATCGGTTTAAAAATGCCTTGAATTTTCCCGCCTATCTGACAAATAAGGATCATAAGTATCGGATGCAGCATAAACGCCATTAGTAGTGACATTAGTAAAAGTTGATAGGGCCAATCTAATTTAGTCCACCACACAGGCTTATTACATCTAAGATATCCCGACCAAATAATCAGCTCAAGTTAACCAATAGACGGTGCGAAATGTCACGGCGTGATGTAAGGATATATCGCGCTTGCTTGATGTAAACGTCGTATCATTCCTTGCAATCCGGCTGATGCAACCTAGGTTAGATACTTTTTTGTATAAACGCAAAGCAAATTTCACTCCAAGATAATTATTTATCGACACTCGCAAAGGCCATAACATATGGTGGATAACACAGGTGGATAACATATTTCGCCACAGCTGGCCAATCCTAATTCTGTGAATTATCGATCAAACTTATCAATTTCTCGTGATCAGGATATCCTAGTGGTAGTTGCATTACCCATAGAAACACATCCGTCATAACCGACCAGATGCGATGACTGGTCAAATGTAATGTAGCTAGCGACAGTTATTTATTTTGTCAAATATAATGTATATCGACAGTTATTTATTGGTTAAATATAATATAGCTATCCACAGTTTTCTTTCGTACCAAAAGATCGCCAAATGGTCCAGATGAAATGTTCCAGGTTCACTTTACCCCATTGTTGGTCCGAGACAGGGCGAACGGCAAAATAATACATTTTAGCTAGTAGACACACGTCGTGCTGCCGATACGTGAGTGATGGAAGAAGCCATTTTACAATCAGGACAAACAGGAGAAGACATTTGAGCGATTGGCTACTCTTATCTCGAGCGTTAGGTCGTCTCAGTTAAGTCCACTGTTATTACGGGAAATTTCAAATCTGGTCAATCATGAGAATATAACCTCATGCTAAAAAGATGCAGAATAGACTTTTACAGAAACTTTTCTTCAAAAATTAGGTTATCAACGCTATCCGGATCATATTCCAGTTTTCCATTCGTTTGGGACCCTCGTTGGCCGAGTGGTCTAAGGCGTTTCGCTGGTGATCGCTAGCATCACACCACTGAACCGGCACGGGTTCGAGCCCAGCTGGTGTATGTGTGAAAGTTTGCCAGTTACTTGCCGACGGGCGGTGGTTCTCTTCGGGTACTCCGGCTTCCTCCACCATCCAAACTGACTGTCACCATATGAGTGAAACAACCTTGAGTGTGACATTAAGCCAAATCCCCTCCCCCCTCTACATTCGTTACACGACTATGGACACTTGACTTGAAGTCTTATTTAGGATGCCTGACGGTTTTGCGGATATGAATTTCATGGAATGTAGCCGACGTCACCGAGAACTATTGAGAGTTTGTCCCTTGCTAGAAACAAGCCTGTGAATACTGGTATTTTTAATTTCTGCTCGAATTATGGCGCTGACAGAGTCGTGGGAATATTATGAGTTATCCAATGTCGGGAAGTACGATACAGGAAAATTTATCCTGTTTCCTGGCGAAAAAAAAACCACTATCGCGAAGCGGGAATGAAATATTCAAACGCGAGAAATTCCCGCATCCTTCTGCCCGAGACTGGATAATGAATTTGGGTGGGTATAAACTTACTGCTCAAATACGAGAAAAGTGAGGACGAAAACGGTTGCAGAAGCGTCAAATACTATGAAATATTCGGAATCGGCATATTGTCATATTTCAAACAAATATCACTATTGTTTTTGTTTGAAACTAAAATTCAAAAGATCGTACAGCGGTAGAGATTGATCGCCGACTCTTGGCTGATCAACCCAGTCAGAGATGAGTCGGCGAAAAAGACTGGACAGTTTGCGGATCGAAAACGTCTGAAAATGGTAAATCGTAAATTAAGCAACGTATTTTAAGATCCGAATCCGAGCTGTAAACTGTCACATTATCCTCGTTGTACCTAGCGATCGTCGAAGACCCAAGCTGAATGAAGCGTTATGAAACTTTTGTGAAGTATTCAAAGTCATCAGCCTCTACTCACAGTATAATATTTTTTCCAGGTAGTCCCGTAACCGTTTATGGATGGCCTAATGTCCATTAATTCCGAAATATCTATTTTCGAATCGAAAACCGAGGGTGTACGGCCGTAAACCCTGGGTTTTCGAATCGTAAACCCTGAATTTTCGACCGATAACTCGGTTTTCAAAATATATTTTGATTATTATATTTTAAATTCGAAAACTATGTTTTCTCTCAATATTATACTTTGGGTGAGCCCAGTGTCCAACAATTAGAAAACCTAGGGTTTACGGTCGAAAACAGGGATATGGATATGAAAAGTGATTATCAACTTTTAGCTCAAACTGCGATATCGGACTTTCTAGAGTGCGATTTATGACCTGACACTTTCTCCGCGCCTTTTTCCTTGTCATGTGGCGCAGTACGACCCGACAACCAATGAAATTATACCCTTACAGACCACCAGTGTCACCAATCAGCGTTCAACTTTGAAAACCCAGGGTTCACGAATCGAAAACCATGTTATCAAATTCAAAGCCATAATATCAAATTTAAAATCATATTATCGAATTGAAAAGTAGCTTTTCAGTTCATAACTCAGAAAATAGTAGGAACTTATATAGAAACGAATGTTTAATCTCTATTATCGAGGGATATTCCACATTTCAACAGTCTAAACCTGATAATCAAATGTGATAATCAAGTTATAAATCTTGATTATCAGGTTATTGACCGATAAACCCTATAATATCAGTCGATATACCATAGTTAACAAATTGAAAACCCAGTTTTCGATTCGTAAACACAGGGTGTACCCCAGGTACATGATTCGTAAACACAGGGTGTACCCCAGGTACATGATTCGTAAACACAGGGTGTACCCCAGGTACATGATTCGTAAACCCCAGGTTTATGATTCGTAAACCCTGGGTTTAAGAATCGAAAACAGATATTCAAGAAATATTGGACATTACCTTCCATAACCGTCACAAACATTTTATCTGTCAAATTTAATAAGTCGATATCCGACATATTCTTATTTTTTAGTTCTGTCGCTGGCAGAACACTCCAGCAGCCATGTTTCTTTACATTGCACATGCCGGCTGGCCTAGAGGTCAGTAAGCGCAGCAGGGGATAATATTTACCCTCACGGCATATGGCCGTTCTCGGTCAATGCAGATCCATCGTCTCCTGGGAGTAGAAATAAATAGTTATCTCGACTATACATACGAGAATCGTATCATATACTTCGAGTTAGATTCGAATATTATATAATAGTTTCGCGTGTAGTAGTTGGGGACTTACCCTCTTCTCGAACAGATCCCTGAACAGGTGAATTCTCCAGTACTGGTGCACCTTCGTCGCATGGCCCAAACACGATAACCCACTGCCCCGTCCACAGACGCACACGTGGCCTGTGCTAAGACGTCCTGATAATTGTACTGGAGTGGATAGTGGGCAAATGAAGCCTCTGATCTCACGATTCCTGAAAGAACAGTCATGAATCAATGTACATGTAAGCAGTCATGTGTGTGAAATTTTGACGGAAGTTTTCAGATATTGAAGGTGCGCTACCAAATATTGCACGTGTAGTTCAACGGTGTGGTTGAACCGCTGGAATCATGGTGGTTGTGAAATGCCACAACTGCAAATATGCCCACGCCTCACTCCCGGAACACGCTCAAAATTTATCTCACAATATGACTTCCCCGATAACAATATAAAATAAGTGACTGATTCTGCTAACTGACTTGTTCTCTAGCTCTCAGGGGAAATTACTGCGAAGTAGAATATCGTTTCCGCATATGCTTCACTATGGAGGAATATGTTCAGCTAGCGATAACTGGTCCTTTTCCAACTCAGCTCCAACATATAAATATTCCCCACAGTGAAGCATTGGCAGAAAATTACCTAGAACTTTGCAATAGACGCCAGACAGCAGATCACGCGCCTGTGCGCAGATTCAAATACATGTCTAAATATATATCGAGAAGGCCAGATTATCCCGCCTACTATGCCGTGTACCCGATCGCCCGCTCCCTCTACATGGCTAGTATCGGAAGGAGAGCTTCACAAAGCACATCTAGAGTTTATGATATCATGCTTCGGACTTGCCTTCGGGCGAACATTGATTGACCAACTTCTAATGGGAATAAACCTGTGTAAGTTTGATTGGCCCGTCTCCCAAATTCGCTGTGATGATTTCGGAGAGCATGACCTTATTACAAGCGTCATAATCCAGCCGTCGTCCATTAGAGAATATCCGCATCCATAATCCAAAGACCTATTCCATTTTCCACATAACAGTATTAGCACCAAATTCAAGAAGACAATCATAGTATACATAAACATAGGCTTGTTTCCTGCAAGAGAGAAGCGGTCAACAGTTTTCAATGATGCCGGCAAGACATCATGATGTTCCAAAAATATCAAATCCGTATCGCTGATCAGTATTCTTAATCCATAATATTCGTTATAGAGTCGTCATTTAAAAAAAGATGTATCTCAGTCACGCTTTGATTGTGACTGTTCATATGAGTACCATGAGGATCTTGAAGTACATGGGTTCATACGGCCCCTAGCCCCGGGTTAAGCGGAATTAGACACAAGTTACGAAACGTAGCGCCATAGATCTTGCACGCTGCGTTCGTATTTTGCTATCAGCATTGTTATTGTTGCTCGTTGGATCCAGAATAAATGGTGATTAATGTATGCGTATTCTCTGAGAGGAAAAGCCACGCTACGTGGTGTGAGTGATCATTTGGAGTATGGATATTATATCAATTATTGTTTTTATTATCCACCTGCTCATATCTAAATTATATATTGAGTTTAATGTTAGTCAAAAACATAATATGCATGTACTATATTGGCCTTTTTAATTCAGTTTTATATTATTTAATAAATAGGGTCGTTGGTGTATTATTATATTATGGTTGTTGGTCCGATTATTTCCCCTTCCTTTTATGTCCATAAATAACGCCTTTGGAGTCTGGTTTTTCTATATGTTGTTTTTTAATAGCATATTTAAATCAATATCTAGTCTATTATATATTTTTTCCTTTTCCTTTGTCTATAATGACACGGAGGTATTTATACAGACATCTGTTTTATTGTGTTTTTAAAATCAGTTCTATTTTTTAATCAACTCAATGCAATGATACTGGCGCGCATAATCCTAACGGATTGCATGCGCCATCCAAATTCAAAACTGACTGACTGACTGATTGCAACCAATGTTTCAGCCACATTAGCCTAACACCGGGATAACCAGTCGTTGTTCCATTGTTCAAGTCTTTGGTATGACTCGGGTGAACGTTCACACTGTTCACATGAACATACGTCTTGTGATGCCATTCAATATGTCGACAAATACAATAAAGCGTGGCTGGGATACAAATCATCACAGGGATAACTTTTGGTTCTTGTGAGTTTTGTCTTTTGGGCCCATATGACTTCTTGTCAGTACTCCGACATTCTTTTCCACCACCATTTTAATGTTGCTTTTAATTGTTGGAGAATGAAGCGCTTGGTCGGCGTCGGGACTCACATGTGTTTGTTTTGAATAAAACGTTGCCTTCTATAAATATTCCCTCGTTTGGGCGGTTATTTTCTATCTGGCGGTCGCATAGTTCATAATTTTCCATCAGATGTCTAGATAGGGCTATTACAGCACCTTTCTGACATATTTATATCTAATACCGCACAAGTCGGTGCTACTGGCCGTGTGGTCATATCATTCAATATGCCCATATGAACAGCTACAATAAAAGCGTTCCGCGTACTAGAAGTGTAAGCTTTCGTACTCGACCCGCTTTGATTCTAATTCCAATGCTGCCTTGTTAACCCTATCTGGCCTGGGCTTTTTGGGACCTGTCCAGGCCTGGGTGGGGGGGGCCGAAATGGCCCCCCCTAATGATTTTTCTTACCCCTTGAGCTAGGGGTCTGAAACTTATTACACTATACCCTTGGGTCAAGCTCTACCAGAAAATGTAAAAAAATCCAAGATGGCCGCTTTGATGACGTCACAGTGACGCCATTTTGAAAAACGGCATTTTTTGGTCGATTTTTCGGTCAGATTTTTCGAATTTTTTATTTTTGCAATTTCTCCACAAAACCTGCATGAAAAATTAGCAAATATTAATGTGATATGAAATAAAATAGTTTTTGCCCACTTTTCATTGCGGAAAAGCAGAAATTTTGAAGAAATATGACAAAAACATCACTTTTCTGGTACACCACGTGGCCGCCATCTTGAATCTACCCATGATCCTCTGCTCGGGGGGTTATGAAAATAGGCTCAAAATGACCCCAATAAGACAAACGATAAAGTCACGGAGTTTCAGCTCTCCATTTTTTGCCGTTCCGGAGATAGTTCAGAAAGTTTGGTAGGGGGGGCCATAATGCCCCCCCCCCCCCAGGCCAGGTAGGGTTAAACAAAGGACAACAGCTCATTGGTAGAGCGAAGCAGAATGAAATGAAATAGTTTTATTTGACGTGGAAATGAAACGGAAACGAGCAGATATCAGTTACAGCTCGGGCAACTCGAACTGAGTTAGTTTCAATCGGGCTTAATTTTTTACATAAATATAATTTATTGTTATCACATTATCTGGCATTGTGGTATATGAAAAGTGGAAAATAATTATATTGTTGTAAAAATGTAGAAACTTTTACAAAATGTGGTATTTCGTGGCTAGTGTGTCTGCTAGTGTGCTCCATTGCGATACGTTAACGAATCATACCTTTTCAGCTCTTACTGATGTGTCGAAATCGGACAAATATGTTCAATTAGCCATGCTACAACAGGGGTTGGCAATTCACACAAGTCCTCTATCCCCATCGCATCAAGTATTAATTGCGACAGTGTGAGGAAAGTAAATACCCGTATTTAGTTTAGTATGAATTAGCTAATATAATAATACGCTTTCTGGAATATTACAACAAACAACACATTTAAGCAATATATTCTGACAGTGTCATCCAGTCTTACCTATGAACACGCCGAAAAGAACAAACACGAACAAAAACGACATCCCAGCTGTTCAGAAATTCTGATGGATCCTAATGGTATCACTGACTCGGTTGCTCAGCTTGTATCTCAAAACTGTACAGATGGCGTGTTTTATATAAATTGTTGATTTTGGTTGAACTAATATGTTATTATAAAAGTGGCTGAAGTGATAACCAACGAGAATGTCACATTTGATGGTGTACTTTAATTGAAACACAAACATACGTTAACATTTTGTGACATTTATTATCAAGTAGAAATCTTAATTACTTTCCATTCAGACCGTAAAATGACATATTGAGAATACGTGTATTTAGCATGTTTGTTTCCTCCGTCTTTGTAATTATTGCATGAATGATTTGTGTCATAAATAAAAAAAAACCATTATTACTCAGTTTTTAAATGAAACAATATCCGCTTATTTTTGATATGCAAAGCTGAACATTTTCCCACATTAACTCACTGAAGAAATCATAAATTGACGTATAATTATGGAGAAAGTTAAAAAATCGATAGCGGTTCTTTGTAAAGTAATACGCGAGCAGGCAAATCGTCAAATGAAAAACTATTACGTTCTCTAAAGACCTGTTACATTTTTTAATTCCATAATTAAAGTGGTGACGAATTTATGAATTCAAATATTTTGAAAAATAGATATATATGTGCAGACATCGTGTATACACACAACCTATGTACATAATTCCGATGTGCATCAACACGATCACACACAAATATAAATACCAAACATAACAGCAAATAACTGCGCTGTCTTTATTATTCGCGACATTATAAGAGGCTACCGTTATGGAGATAAGTATAATAACGTTATTATACTTAATGTTGACGTTAATTAGCCCTTGAAAAGTAAATGGGCATGGCACGCAATGACAACCAACCACTATGTTTTGTCACAGTTTTGTTGAGATATACGAATTATCAGATTGGAGCTAGATCGATTTAGAAGTATTTACTCGTGCTCTATGGCTTTCAATGTTCAGGCTGAGGTACAGCATTTTGCATTACAATTCTAAACGTCAGATACGACATTCAATGTCCAGCCTTCGACCACAAAAGAGTTTTCGCGTCAATAACTCAAAGACCTATTCATACGATAGTTAACATCAATTTTAGTCATGCATGAAATAAAGCATCAAGACGGGTTCTTGCAAGAGGCGGTGAAAAGTTCCAATGATGACAGCATAAAATCCTTGTCATTGACGGGTATTCTTTACCAAAATGAATTTAACATTGTATGGAGGCCTTCGGTGGTGTAGCCTTGTTTGACAAATTTCTGTAACAATGTTCTGTGACGTTGGTTAAAATCGTCAGAATTTGCACAGGATCTGGCAAATGCTATCAGGCGAGATATGTATAAAGCCGTATGGATGTCCTTCTAGAATACTGCCATCCAGAAATGGATAATTAACTATGCCGTAATTGTAATCGTCTCTCTTGTCGTAGGGTCGACGTGAAAGTAAGCCCTGTAAACTTATTGGTCCAAATATGATGTTTCATATGGATTATCAGTAGTTTCCCTCATATCCGGTGCAGGAGTGTATATGTCCTTCATATAGCTGTTATCTAGTGCTAGAAGATCGTCTATACAGCGCTTGGTGAAACAAGTGAATGGGCCTTGAAAAGGTTATCTTTGATAATAGTATACTACTCATAAGAGAACAAATATAGCTCTACCAAAAGTGGGGCACAATTTGAACTTATTGGGATACATATGTGCTATGGGAATTTGGTGTTACCGAGTTTCCCATCAATATTGTTAATGAGCAATTCATACAATAAACAACCAAAAAATTATATCATTTACATTTGCTCTGAAGAAGCAATTATGGCTTATGTCACTAACATACAGGTGACCAGTTTTCTTGTACACCGATATTATTAATGAACTAAAGTGTTCATTAAGCCCCTCTTTAGTCAACAGCCACTTTTTATTAAACTATATCTTCCAGATATTATTCATACTTTATATGGTTTTATAACGATGTTTTCTGTTCATAGCAAAGTACCGAGACCAGGATCCCGAGAGGCTAAGTTCAAATGCGGTGAAAGATACGCTGAGAGAGTGTCATGCAAAAAGCACTCCAACCACAAGCTTGAGGGGTAAACTGACATTTGCTGAAGTGACAAATTACTTGAATAAACAATAGGGCGAGACGTACGGCTTCTCAACAGAATTCTTTAGGGTTTTTTTGGCACGCTATTTTGCATTTCGTTGTTAAATCGATGAACTATGGCTACGAGACACGCATGCTTTCGGACGGGATATAATAACCTGTATACCCAAACCGAGCAATGAAAAACAGTACCTGAATAACTGGAGGCCAATTTCTCTTTTAAATGTTGTATACAAATGGCATAGTAGCATTAAAATTGTTTTGGATAAGCTCATATACGAAAATCAACCTGGCTTCCTCAGCGGTAGATTCGTAAAGATAATGTTACAATTAATAGAGGAAGAGAATATATCCCGTCTTATTATATTAATCCATTTAGGCCTTTGATTCAGTTTCATGGTCTTTCACATCCGATGTTCTAGACTGTTGCATTTCTGACTTTTATTAAAAAGTGGATTTAAGTGGATATAATAATAGTATAAGTAGTGTATAAAGGGCAACTAAAGTAAACTTTCACCCGGATGTAACTATGACGTCACAACTGTATGGTTTGTAACGAGGCTTTTGATTGGTTGAATTGTAAGTGTTGTCGGCCATGTTGTAAAGCAAGATGGCGGCGTGGTTCGGGCATGTTCGGGCATGTTCGGGCAAAAAAAAAGTTCCGGCAAAAAAAAAAAAAAAAAATGTATTCATGCGCGGTGATGCGGTTTGGCCGTGGTTTTGGCGGTGATTCGGTCTCGGGAAAAAGCTTCCGCGGAGAAAAAGTAGTCCCTAGATAAAATGGTCCGATGGGGTCGAGTGAGGTATCAAAGTGAAGGTTAG
Source organism: Hanleya hanleyi (assembly GCA_036873755.1). NCBI lineage: Eukaryota > Metazoa > Mollusca > Polyplacophora > Lepidopleurida > Hanleyidae > Hanleya > Hanleya hanleyi. The sequence continues at coordinate 29,411 of JAVTVY010014357.1, forward strand.
GTGAAGGAGCATCTAATGGGCTGGGTGTGGGGTTGAAATATCGTCATTCTGCGCATGCGCGGCGGCCGAAGGGTATGAAAATAGCCTTTTTGGAGCTAGGGGAGCCCCTAAGGGTCCGATGGGGTCGAGTGAGGTATCAAATTGAAGGTTAGGTGAAGGGGCATCTGATGGGCTGGGCGCGGGGTTGAACTATCGGCATTCTGCGCATGCGCGGAGGCCAAAGGGTATGAAAATAGCCTTTTTGGAGCTAGGAGATTGACTACTGGTCCAGTGGGGTCGAGTGAGGTATCGATGTGAAGCATTCGTGAAGGGGCATCTGATGGGCTGGGTGTGGGGTTGAAATATCGGCATTCTGCGCATGCGCGGTGGCCCAAGGGTATGGAAATAGCGGTTTTGGAGCTAGGGGAGTCCCTAATGGGCCAATGGAGTCGTATGAGGTATCAAAGTGAAGCATTCGTGAAGGGGCATCTGATGGACTGGGTGTGGGGTTGAACTATCGGCATTCTGCGCATGCGTGGTGGCCCAAGGGTATGGAAATAGCCGTGTTGGAGCTAGGGGAGCCCGTAATGGACCAATGGGGTCGAGTGAGGTATCAAAGTGAAGCATTCGTGAAGGGGCATCTGATGGGCTGGATATGGGGTTGAACTATCGGCATTCTGCGCATGCGCGGTGGCCCAAGGGTATGGAAATAGCCGTGTTGGGAGCTAGGGCAGCCCCTAATGGACCAATGGGGTCGAGTGAGGTATCAAAGTGAAGCTTATGTGAAGGGGCATCTGATGGGCTGGGTGTGGGGTTGAACTATCGGCATTCTGCGCATGCGCGGTGGCCCAAGTGTATGAAAATAGCCGTGTTGGGATGTAGGGGAGCCCCTAATGCACCAATGGGGTCGAGTGAGGTATCTAAGTGAAGCATTCGTGAAGGGGCATCTGATGGGTTGGGTGTGCGGTAGGAATATCATTCTGCGCATGCGCAGATGCAATACGGAGGTCTCGTCCAATCAGAAGCGAGTATTTCAAATCCGTCCCAGAGCTCTCGTCCAATCAGAAGCGAGTATTTTGACCCGGTGCATTATGGGACATATCCAAGATGGCGGCACGTATGTTCAAGATGGCGGCACATCCGGTGTCGAAAACTGGCCATTTTGTCGGATGTGGTCACTCAGTGTCGAAAACTGGACCCTGTATGACGTCACTTCCGGGTTTTTCACTAAAAACTACCTCCAAACATAGAAGAGTTCCTAATGTTTCCTCTTAGACGTCCGTATGTTCAATCGCCGGTGGGTTTTCCCGCCCCGCCCCAGCGCCCCGCAGCGCGAGCGCGCGCGCGCGCGCGTCATCCCGCGTCATCCCCGGCAGTGCGCGCGCGCGCGGACGCGGGTCAAAAGGTCAAAGGGTCACCTCCAGGTCAGACGGTCCAATGTCCAATGAGACAATGTTGCGGCATCGCTATAGTCAGAGCTTGAGCACAATAAAAAATTCTAGATTCTAGGGGGATTCTAGATGAACCTGGGAAAGATGGGCAGTTCCATTTGGACCAATCAGCGGTCGAGAAAAAGAGCCAATCAGCGGTCGAGAAAAAGAACCAATCAGCGATCGAACAATCAGCCAATGGAATTGGGGTATTCACGGTGTGCTTTCGCTGACGTCCGCGCCTACATCTGGGTTCTTGTACACCCGGGTAATGTTTTTCTGGACATGGATGGGTTACCTTTGGCTCCATTCTAGGCCACTGATTGACTAATACGGTGTTCAAAGCCACTTTCATGCATTATGCTCATAGAACTTATAGTCATAATCTATACGTGTTGGACGAGTCTCTTCACTCACCGTATACACGTACCTCAATGAAATGCCCGCTCCAAACCTAGACCAAAGACACGTACTTGGTCTGTAGGCTGATTTCATTGGCTCTCTATTTTTTACTATAGTGCTCTTGCCTTCTAAACTTGATGGGTTACATTTTGACCCCATCCTACACCACTGATTTCAGTTTGACTGAATCTCCACATTGGGCATTGATGCATTAGGAATAAAACACACAAGACAGGGTTTTTTGGTGAGATCTCATTTTTTTTTTTATTCAGTGAACAACAACAACGTGAGAACAACCACGTGAAAACTCAAGCCCAGAACAAGGGGCTTGTCATTAACTGAAGCCCAGAACAAGGGGCTTGTATTAACTGAAGCCCAGAACAAGGGGCTTGTCATTAACTGAAGCCCAGAACAAGGGGCTTGTACATTGAAGCCCAGAACAAGGGGCTTGTCATTAACTTAAGCCCAGAACGGGGCTTGTACATTGAAATGATGGGCGGCCCAGTCATAGACGAGTACATCGCGGTCCTCGGCCTGGGAGTACTCGTCAAACATCTGTACGATAGTAGATAAGGGTCTTCCCCGGCATCGATGGTACAGGTAAAACAAGCAATATTGTCCGCACACGCCACTGGTCAGGCTTTGCAACGTTTGACTGTTCCAACACCACGTCTCTGTGCCTTGATCCATGAAGTCTGTTAAATCGGGATGGAGGGGTGGCAGACCGTACGGGTCAAAGTATTCCCCCTGCTCTTCTGTCAAGTACACGGCCACCCAGTGTTCACCGGGTCGATCCATCGGGTCCGTGTTGAGAACGTAAGCAGCCGGATACATACGGTCTAATGGAAACACATCTCGGGCGAACACCCCTTGAAAGACCCTACGTGTCTCTGGGTCATTCTCCAGCACGGTGGTTATCTGGTCTGTATCCATGTTAGGTGGAGAAGTCACACAGGACGTTGCGCGCCTTGTCCACTTGAATGATGTTGTCAAACTCGGCGTAGCAGATCACATTGACGGTGGTCGCCAGGGCTCGTGCAAAGTGGATTTCCAACCGTAAATTGCCTTGCTTGGTCAGGGCCAGCTGATGGTCGTTCTCTAAGGTGGGGGTCAGATCGAAACAGAACAACGTGTATCCGTTCGCGTAGTCCTCCCGACTGATCATATTCCCTTCGTCCTGGTTGATTTGACCGGTGGCTGTAAACAGGCTCTGATAGGCTCGAATGAAATTCCTCCGCCCAAAGTTCGGGGTTAAGGCCGTGGCTGGCACCTGTTGTCCATCCACATGCAGGGCCACAAAATTGATGCCGAAATGTTTAAAGTCAAACGGATTCTCTGGGTAGGCTCCGCTGAAACTGGTATTTTCCACACAGGCCAGGATCAATCGCTTGGGTAGTTCCCCCAGGAACAGGTTTTCTTTGTTGGCGCCCATATTTCCAGCAGGCACAGAGAACACTTTGGTTTGCACACGTCGGATAGGGTACTGGGCTGGTTTTGTTTCCAAGGCTTTCATGTGTCCCAATTGAACGGCTGGATTCGGTTTCACTTTTCGGACATACAGGACTGCGTCTTGGATGACAATCTTATAGTCCGCTACATGCCCCTCTACGTTAGTGGCCATCAAGGCGAAGGTGGGAGGCGCCCGTATCAGTCGGATTTTGATGGGGGTCTTGTTCAAGAGGTACCGGTCTTGCATGAACATGTCTGCATGCAGTCGACCCATCATATCCACCGAGGCACTGTTCGCAGTGAAAGCCTTCCGTTTGTTATATCCCCCATTGTCCGCCGTGTCCATGTGCTCGGCCGTGTCCTTGTAGAATAAAGCGGTTGTCAGCTGAGATTTTTTAGCCTCTCGGCCATACGACAACAGTGTCTCGATGTAGGCTCGATAGGGGTACGTGTTGGTGGAGTCACTGATGAGTTTGTCGCTGAGAAAAATATCCACCTGCTGAAACATCGAGTGCAGCCAGAGATTCGTCGGGCCCACCGTTGCTTGGTCAACGATTCTGGTGCCAGCTCCATTGACCACCTTGGCTTTCACATACAAGTAGGTATGGGCTAAATCCACATAGGCCGTATCCGCATTACTGATGGTGAACTCGATGGGCCCGGTTTCGTTGATGCTGGAGAGCGGGAGATGCTCCACCCATAATCCTTGTTCGACACTGGTTTGTGTGGGCGGCACGGTCCACAAATCAAATTCACTGTTGGTGGAGGGGCAGGACTCGGCGTGGATTAAGGCCATGTTTTAAGAAAAGATATCCTTTGTCTTCTTGGATGTGCGTCGTCGCTGGGTCGGTCGTCGACTGGTGCGTGATCTCGGTGGGGCAGCTCTTTTATTCCCTACGGTGCGTTGTGCTTTGGCCACCAAGACGCCTCCCGCTTCTTTGGCCCGTCGTTTCAAGGCTTGTCGGGTGCCGTACCCCCCAAGACATCACCGGCCACTTGCAGTCCACTGCGTACCGCTTGTTTGCCGATTGCTTTCACCCCACGCGTCACCAAGGGCAGGAACGTTTTCACAATGCTGCCGAGTATGTTCCCCAGTCCATGTCCTCGTTGCATGCGTGCACCGCTAAAGACCGGAAAGCCACCCCCGGCCTGTTGGGCATAATAGTCGGCATAGCTGCGTGCATCGCACTCGTAAGGTACTTTCATTATGCAAAGTGGGGAGCACGTGCTTGTCGAAAATGAAGTGTCAGCACCACTTTTCCTCGTTCGAATGCCACCGCTCGTCCCGTGTCATCTCTTATATCCACCGTGATCGTGTTGATATCGGTATGTCGTACGGGCAGGTACATGATATGGTTGAAACTGTGGGTGACTTGATCGCCATACGTCTTTTTAATGGGGACCACCCGTAACAGAGGTGTGTTGATATCGCCCACGATGTGGTTGTCCACCACGTCCGAGTAGACGTAGAGTCCGTACATACCCGACTTCATATCCATCGGCATCTCGCCATGGTGTTGGGTGGGACCAGCGAACGTCTGTAGATCGAAACCCAGCATTTGCTGTAGTGTAGGACTGAGTTTCACATTCACGGTATCGGTGAGGGTAAGCTGTGCCTTGTCGTTGTGTACGTTGACATCGAAGAACACGTTTCTCTTGAAGCGCAAGGCTATCAGGCGTGCTGCACTATCCGTCACCCCCGTAGCGCCTTATCATGCATCAGTCTTGACAGCCCACCCATGAACTCTTTGGGGGTATCGTATTGGCCTTCGGACAGGGTGAGTCGGGTGTTTTTGCCTTCGTAGGTCACCTCGTACCACACTTCATTGGCTCGCACGTTGTACCACGAGTAAGGGTATTGGACATCCACGAGGGCACATTCCCAGCGTCCAGGTAAATGTAACGGTTGCGGTAACTGGGTGACGTACTTGGCCACGGTGTTGTCAGGAAACACATCCAGCGAACTGTTACTGGGTAGGGTCAGGTAAAACATGGCGACTGAGCTGTCCTGCTGCTGCTGTTGGTTTTAATAGGTCTTCCACGCCTTGGGCGGTTGTGTGCGGCGTCGTGTTCGTCGCGGTGACTTGCTACGTGTCACGGCTCTGGAGATGTGGGGTGTCTTGATCAAGGGTGTTTTTTTATAGGCGCGAAAAGAAAGTGCCCGTTGTGGTGGTGTTTTGGGGGGTGACTCCGGTTCCCATTCGACTTCCCAAGAAGGTAGTGGGCCACTCGGTGATTGCTGGGTTTGCTGCATAAAGGCCCAGCGGTGGGGGTTCCCCACCAATTCCTGTGGTACATGCATGTCTTTCAAGCCTTGAGCGAAGACCTCCCATCCTCGAGGATCGGTGTGCGATCTGCGTTGACGCATCAGATCATTCACTAAATCCGTCATGTGGGTGCCGGGGACCACCTGATTCTGTACCAGGAGTTCGCCTTTATCATTCCAAGTCATGTTAGGATTCTGTTTCATCCGTTGTAATACCAGGCCAGCTTGTTTCTTGAACGAGGCAGGTACACTCTTCAGCACTTCGTCTTCCACCCACTGTGGGGCTGTGGGGGCTACCTCACCCGGCTGTTGGAGCGGTGCTGAGGTCAGCGGTCTGTCACGTGGTGGTGGTGGTGGTGGTGGTGGTGGTGGTGCTGTTGCTGGGGTAGACAGGGTTTTGTATTGGTCCATGAACGTCATGTACCGTTGAAGCGTCTCATTGTACCGTTGTACTTTCTCACTGTCGCTTAACCCCGGTCTCTGTAAGATCTGTTGCATCTCTCCATCGAGGCTGTTTATGGTCTTCACCGTAGGTGGGACAGGGTAGGGTGATTGGAGGTTTTGCAGGAACCGTGGTTCGACGAGGACCATTTTTTTCGTGTGGTTCATTGTCGGCCGAAGAGTCCACCCAATACTGGACCCAACACGGAAGCGGCCAACGGTGCTAAGATGGCCCCGAGAAAGCCGCCTTTCTGTAACACCTTTTTCTTTTGTGTTTGAGGGACCCGCTTGTGGACTAGGGTTCGGAGACCTGTCTTATGCTTGGCCAACTTGGTCTTCTGAGCCGGAGTCAGTGGTACGTTGCCTTTTAACAGGTTGTACCCGATCTCGCACAGACAGCGTACAAGGTCAGGGTCCGCACCGCGTACAATGGTTCGGACTAACTCGGGTGGGGCCGTCTTCAATACACGGAGCGTGGGAGCGTGCTTCCGTACTCGCGCAGACATCCTGTACAACTAATGCTAGAACCCACAACTCTGCCCTTTTTATCCACCTCACAGACAAAGTCAACCCTGCTGTGGTATTCATTCTTTTTATTATTCCCCATCATCAAACACACAAACCCCAGCTGGGGGCGCCACTGTGGGTGTGTTTACATTATTTTTGCATGTACACGTGGTGGGTCTCTCCGGGAAAGATGCCGGTCCGTAGTCGAAGGTGGTCGGGGGTGGCTTGCTTGAGGTCGAAGAGCATATACCCGTGCTGAGGGGTTGTGGCATCTTTGAAGGCTTCCAACGCAAACGGTGTGCGGCCGGGATACATCTGTCTCGCCAGGTGCAGCAGTTGAGTGGTATCTCTCGGGTTTTTGAAGACCACCAGGTAGTGGGCATTTAAGCTGATATTCCGATGTTCTTTGTTTTTACTGAACAGATTCTGCACAATGTAGATGATGCTGAGCCGTCGATGATGGCTGCCTTTGGTAAAGAGTTGGGTGACCCGTGCATCCGTCTCCGCCATGAGATCATCCACAACCACCAAGGTGTCGGGTTCCAAATCGGCCAGGTTGGGTAGGCCTTCCACGAACGTGATGTGGGGCATTGCTGCATACGCTTCCTGCCATTCTCCGTAACACCACACGACTCGGGCAATGGGTGGAGTGATCATGCTGTCGGCGTGTTGAAGGAGCTTCCTGACGAAGTGCGTTTTGCCGGAGCCCGTCGGTCCTGCGATGACGCAGGTGAAGGGATGTTGCCACCGAGGGTCCATGGTTTGAGGTCTATCCGTTGTCGTGGTAACCCGCTCTTGTAAATTTCGTACGAGTGAACTGGAGTGGTGGTGGGTACAACGTCGGTCGTCGTTGTCTGTTCACGTTCAGAGATGGTGCTGGGGGTGGGTACAACGTGGGTGGTCGTCGTCGTTGTCGGTTCACTGTGAGGGATGAAATCCGGTGGGTCTTGAGACGTAGTAGGTGTACTTGGTGTAAGTGTAGAGCTCGACGTGGCTTGTACGCGGGGTGTGGTGGTGGTGGTGACTGGGCTCGATACGACTGGTGCTCTCTGTAGACCCGTTTCACTGATGGCTGGTGTTCTCAGTTGGTTAAGTAACGTACTGACATAGGCTACGTCGTAAAACACACCTCCGTACAACACACTCAGCAGGGTTAGCAATAGCACCCCAAAGCCCACTTGCGCTTTGCGCGTTTTGCGAGACGCTGTCTTCGGAGGCAGCTGCTGTTGGTCCATAGCACTGGGGTCGGACGTGGAATGAAGGAGGACGGCAGTGGTGTCTGGCTTTATAGTCGTTTCACCTGGTTGGCCGCGACCCAGGAATTGAAGGAACTGGGCCAGCCTTGCCATTTTACGAAATGAAACAGTTTGCCACGTCGACGTTCCGTTTTCAAAATCTGCTCCACCGTGTAGTAGTCTTGCTGTGTTTTTACAACAGGCTGTAATTCCGTGTCGTAAAACGTCCCCAGCAACGTTTCGCCTTGGAGATCTTCCAGTTCATAGACTCGCCGCTGTCGGGGTAGGCGCCGTTTAATCAGGAAGTGCTCATCGCTCCAGTTGGGCAAGTAACTTTTCTCGAACTTGCCCTTGACTTTACTGATCCGTACAGGGTCGCCGACCTTGTACACCGCCTTCGTCGTTCGCTGCGATGGCCTGGGGTACAAGACACGCCGGACTTGGGCTTCATTGCGTTGGGTCACGGTAATGGGGGCTCTCTCTATACTTCGATGATAGGCTCGATTGTAACCCCTCACCAGTTTCGGGAGAACATCGATGTACCGCCTTGTATTCTTATAGGTGAAATATTTATACATGCGGCCTTTGAATGTCCTGTTGAACCTCTCCACCACGGAAGCCTTGGTCTCGTTGTACGTATGGAAGAAAAACACCTTCTGTTTCTTGAGAAAGGCTTGGAACGGTCTGTTGAGGAATTCCGTGCCTTCGTCGGTTTGCAAATACAAAGGTTTGCGCCCGGTCTTGAAGATGTCTTTGAACGCCGCTATGAGATTTGCCCCCGTTTTCGTCCGGATGGGTACCACCCACGCATACTTGGATAGGATATCGATGCACGTCAAGATATACCGATTCTCATCGTTGTGTTTGGCAAAGGCGCTCATATCCACCAAATCCGCTTGCCACTGGGCATCTATTCCTCCCACGATGACCCGGTTCCGTAGAAAATGGCGACGGACAGATCGATGTAAGGTATAGGTGTCTTGTCTTCTTAACCAATCTCGGACTTGGGCACGTTGTACCCCCTGGGGTTTGGCCGCTCGATAGAGAGCCGACAATGCACTATAGGCTGCCGGACTGTCGGGACTGTAGTATAAGTTATCCAACACCTTCTCCCAGCGCTTCATGGTGACAAAATGATGATGGACCCTGGCTCTATCGTTTATTTATAACGGGTATATCTTGGGCCTGAGTTTCTTTCTGATTTTCTTCGTGGACTTCCACAGTGGCCATGGTCAATGACCAGTCCAACTCGTCTGATGACCGCTTGATAAGCACTTCATCCACATCCACCACGGCATCTTCCAATGCAGACCATAGATCAGGGTGAAGGGTAAAATGCACTGTACCTCCATCTAGCCGAGCCAATTGAGCAAAGAAAGGGCCGCGTCGGATGTACACATCGTGACACAAGTGGATGAGGTCGCCGTCCAGTTCACCAGACAACACCCGTTTGAATTTGGTCCAGCCCTCCCGGGACAGACGAATGTGAGCCGGGCACGGTTGTGTAGGGTCCGTGTCTCCCACCACCTCCTCCATGATATCGACCTTATCCGCATACACGTGCAGGAAAACCTCGGGGGTCAAGCTGAAATACGCCAGTACTATATGCTCCGTCATGGTCAGTACGTGAATGGTACCAGATTTCACTGTCTCTCGTATTTATAGGGAGAACCCCGTGAGATCAAAGGATCAGGTGGTCATGTCATTGGGCTGACTGAGTGTAGCGGGGTAATCAATGGCATCGTCGTCGGGTTCATGTAGTTGTTCATGGGGTTCAGCCATTGGCCCCGCGGCTTCATCACGGATTTTTTCTTCTTCTTCATCGTTCTGGCCCGTCATGTGTGTGTGGGTGGCTTCATGAGGTGACACTGTCATTCCAGCCTCTGCGCATTCTATACATATAGTATTTTCTCCATCCGCTTTTTTTTCATTAGGTTCATCTAGTGCGTGTTCGATAGCATGAGCCCATGCCAATTGGTGGGGTGATCGATCGTCGGGTATAAATAACTGGTCCACCAGAGGGCCTATTTTCTCCAAGGCTGACCACAGAGAGGGAGTTAGGAGGAAACTTCGAGCCGGCTCTTGGTAGCGTCCCACCCGTGGGTAGAGCGCAGTATGGTATACGTAGTTGGCCTTGTCCAGGTGGATCAGGTGTCCGTCTAACTCTCCGCTCAACACCCGTTTAAACTTAGTCCACCCATCACGCTGTAGTGTCACCGTATTCGATAAAGTCTCAGGGGACGCCCTCCAATCCCCGCCACTATCTTCCACCAGAGTCACATAATCTTCATAAACGTATAATCCCACCTGGTAAGGTGTAAGGGGGAGGATGGCTCGTAGGACGGATGACATGCTTGGTCCAAATGTCGAACGGTGAATGACACACACTCTGTCTGACCCTGGTATTTATAGTGTCAATACCACAGCGCCAGGGTGAATAGGGCACAGACTAGTATGAGGCCAACCAGCCGGTGCTGGTTGCGGCGTGAGCGCTCGTGGTCCATAGCCCGAGCATCAAGGATGGCTGTCATAGTCCAGTAGTGGTGAGTGATGGCACGCCTCTCCATCGAGTGCACTCTGTGGAGGACCGCTTCTGTGAACTCGTTCAGGATCTGGCGTCGTCCCTCGTTGTCGTCGCCATCTGCAAACATGGACCGGACCACTGCTCGGTAACCCGTGAATGAATTCACCACGGTGGCATACTGTAAAATGCGAGTCGCATGGGGCTGGGTCTCCGCCATGGCTCTGTAGAAATGAAGGTGTGGGATCCAGAGGGACGTGTTTTATAGACCAGATGTAGCTCTACGGGTATAGTCCGTGATACGTACTATTCTGATGGGTTAGTCCAAAAAAAGGGAGCAACAACAACAACACAGATTACAGATCAATCCTTTTATTATGCGTGAACAACATAGAAATGCATGTACTGACCTGTCTGTGGGAGGTTTCCCACAATGGCGTTCACCTTCGCGTCTTTTCGTGTACGTCCGTGTCTTTTCGTTAAAGTCCGTGTATCTTCGGTAAAGTCCGTAGGCATTGGGCAAGGAAGCTTTTTCCCGAGACCGAATCACCGCCAGACATGACTGCATCACCGCGGATGAATACATTCTTGCACTCACTCACACCTCGCAACATTGTCTCATTGGACATTGGACCGTCTGACCTGGAGGTGACCCTTTGACCTTTTGACCCGCGTCCGCGCGCGCACTGCCGGGGATGACGCGCACTTCCGGAGAACTCGCGCGCGCGCTCGCGCTGCGGGGCGCTGGGGCGGGGCGGGAAAACCCACCGGCGATTGAACATACGGACGTCTAAGAGGAAACATTAGGAACTCTTCTATGTTTGGAGGTAGTTTTTAGTGAAAAACCCGGAAGTGACGTCATACAGGGTCCAGTTTTCGACACTGAGTGACCACATCCGACAAAATGGCCAGTTTTCGACACCGGATGTGCCGCCATCTTGAACATACGTGCCGCCATCTTGGATATGTCCCATAATGCACCGGGTCAAAATACTCGCTTCTGATTGGACGAGAGCTCTGGGACGGATTTGAAATACTCGCTTCTGATTGGACGAGACCTCCGTATTGCATCTGCGCATGCGCAGAATGATATTCCTACCGCACACCCAACCCATCAGATGCCCCTTCACGAATGCTTCACTTAGATACCTCACTCGACCCCATTGGTGCATTAGGGGCTCCCCTACATCCCAACACGGCTATTTTCATACACTTGGGCCACCGCGCATGCGCAGAATGCCGATAGTTCAACCCCACACCCAGCCCATCAGATGCCCCTTCACATAAGCTTCACTTTGATACCTCACTCGACCCCATTGGTCCATTAGGGGCTGCCCTAGCTCCCAACACGGCTATTTCCATACCCTTGGGCCACCGCGCATGCGCAGAATGCCGATAGTTCAACCCCATATCCAGCCCATCAGATGCCCCTTCACGAATGCTTCACTTTGATACCTCACTCGACCCCATTGGTCCATTACGGGCTCCCCTAGCTCCAACACGGCTATTTCCATACCCTTGGGCCACCACGCATGCGCAGAATGCCGATAGTTCAACCCCACACCCAGTCCATCAGATGCCCCTTCACGAATGCTTCACTTTGATACCTCATACGACTCCATTGGCCCATTAGGGACTCCCCTAGCTCCAAAACCGCTATTTCCATACCCTTGGGCCACCGCGCATGCGCAGAATGCCGATATTTCAACCCCACACCCAGCCCATCAGATGCCCCTTCACGAATGCTTCACATCGATACCTCACTCGACCCCACTGGACCAGTAGTCAATCTCCTAGCTCCAAAAAGGCTATTTTCATACCCTTTGGCCTCCGCGCATGCGCAGAATGCCGATAGTTCAACCCCGCGCCCAGCCCATCAGATGCCCCTTCACCTAACCTTCAATTTGATACCTCACTCGACCCCATCGGACCCTTAGGGGCTCCCCTAGCTCCAAAAAGGCTATTTTCATACCCTTCGGCCGCCGCGCATGCGCAGAATGACGATATTTCAACCCCACACCCAGCCCATTAGATGCTCCTTCACCTAATCTTCACTTTGATACCTCACTCGACCCCATCGGACCATTTTATCTAGGGACTACTTTTTCTCCGCGGAAGCTTTTTCCCGAGACCGAATCACCGCCAAAACCACGGCCAAACCGCATCACCGCGCATGAATACATTTTTTTTTTTTTTTTTTTTGCCGGAACTTTTTTTTTGCCCGAACATGCCCGAACATGCCCGAACCACGCCGCCATCTTGCTTTACAACATGGCCGACAACACTTACAATTCAACCAATCAAAAGCCTCGTTACAAACCATACAGTTGTGACGTCATAGTTACATCCGGGTGAAAGTTTACTTTAGTTGCCCTTTATACACTACTAGTATATCATCTTCTGTTTTACAGAATGGTTGCCATTTTTAGGGATTACTAGAAGTTGTAGACAAGCGGGCTCTCTCTCGTCATACCTTTTCTTAATTTGTTGTGAAATCCTGACTATTTTAGTTCAAAACGATAAAGATATTAAAGGCATTAAGTTTGATGAAAATGAGGTTACAATATCTCAGTTTGCAGACGACAAATCCTTTCTGTTTCCTTTCCCTGGGGCCTTTGCAGGAGTTTCTGGGTTAAAACTGAATAAACAAAAGACCAAATCTATATTGATGGGCAGTAAAACATTTAAGAAAGAAATTTTCTATCACAGACGGAAAGTACATTGAGAGTCAAATGACTTTGAGTTCCTAGGCATCAAATTCAGTTTGGATTTAAATAACATTGTGACTATTAACTTTTCACCAAAGGTCGAGGAAATTAAAATAATTCTAAAGCAGAGGTCTAAAAGAAATCTCACCCCCTCGACAGAATTACCGTTATAAGATCTGTATATATCTCGCTTGCTTTTGTCGATATATCATACCGATGTGAGGAGTTTATTATTGTTGCCAGAGTACCTCATGAAGAAATAAAGCTCATTAAACCAAAATTATCGTCTTTCAGCAGTACCAGTTGCGTTTTCCCTCGTTTTACGGGATTGGTATATTCATTGCTTTTGTAGATTTGCTTTCTATTAACTTCTAAGATATCCATTTAAAACATAATACCGCGGTTGAGCCAATTGTTCCGATTACGCAACTTGAATGTCAATAAACTACGTTATGTGAGGAAACTCTGAGAGATATTTGTGCGATTTGATCATGCGATGCTCAGAATGGGTATATTAAAACATTTAAGGGGAAAACCTAGAAGTTATTAGCAACTTCTCAGAAGGCCGTACTTTAATCCAAATATGTCTGGCATGGGCCAGTCGGGACCTGTCAAGGACCCCCATATGTCATTTTCAAAAACGGCATGTTTTTGTCGATTCTTCGAATTGTGTATTTAGGTGTTTTCTTCGCAAAAACTACATGATAGATTAGTAAATCTGATGTGAAATAAAATAGTTTGTGTCCACTTGTCCTCGCAGACAAGCAGGAATTTTGAAGGAAACTGACGAAAAGATAACTTTTCTGATACACCACATGACCGGCATTTTGAAATTGCCCATGATCCTCTGCTCGTGGGGGTATGCAAATAGGCTCAAAATGACTCCGGTATAATAAATGAAAGTTACGAAGCTCTCAATTTATTGTTATTTCTGAGATAGAGCAGAAAGTTTGGTAGCGGCCGGCTATAATGGTCCCCTAGGCCTTGTAGGGTCAACAAATTCTTCCGTTCGGTTAAACTTGTATAGCTCCAAATGTGAAATGTGTAATCAAAATAAATTGCCCGATTCCGTTCCTCTCGATACGTGTATAATATACTTGGTTCAATGCCTCAGTTGAGATGTAATTTGTACGAGAGTGATCGAATTTTCTGTGAGCGGTCCTCGAGTCCTTAAGTCACAGACATATACCAATGAACGGGTGAGCTGGGGATTCTTATGCGATATATCCGCACTCGTGCTTTTCTGTGTCTGGACAGTGCTGTTTTACCCCCACATCAGAAACACGTGCAGTGGGATTCTCACATGAATTGTCAATGGACGAATCGATATATCTATGCAATTATTCAGCTCTGGTAATTACCGAGTCTAACTCAACATTCCCAATGGTGTACCAAAGGGCACAGTGGTCGCGAAATCCAGTCCACCATTAATATTCGCCAGGGATTCTCAAAGTCAAAATAAATGAATGTAAAATTTGATGTTACAGCCGTGCCAAACCAGTTTTGTCACTTAATTGAAGTCACCAGTCTTCAATAAATTATTCAGATTGAAAGATTTGTTCACCAATGGAAGATCCTTTTTGGATATAATTGTAATCCAGCTCTTTATACAAGTGTCTAGTTCGTCGTTCAATATTTAGCAGTCGTCGTTCAAAGTTTTCGCGTTCATAATCCAAATACCCAATTCATATAACAGCATTAGATATGTCATCACAGCTCTCGAGTTAGCTTATCTAATCCCGCTTAAGCCGGTGCTACAGGGACCGTGTGGATACTACCTTGTTTCCACATTGAACAGCTGCAATAAAAGCGCGGCTGAGATACCAAGGCTATGTCCGAGAATCCACCGTATTCTCTGGTCTGAATATGAGGAGAAGCTTTCCTGAAGTCATATGGTTGCTTTTTAGTCGCTAGACATCGTAAATGTTTCCCGCTTCTTGCATATCGTTTCCAATTAGCACAAAAACACAATCTAATATACATATTACGGTTTTTACAACAGCGTTAAAATTCAACATTAGCATATTACTTTTAGAATGACAAAGGATTTCGAATGTTCATTCTGTCGCAATGAAGACATTTTTCGGCAGTATGCTGCTCTTGTCCATTACAGTGGTGAAATACACACAGTGGAACGGTCGCATTTATAGCTAACCTTGGAAAGTACCTTTTTCTTCGCGAGATTGTGGGTAATAACACAAAATAACCTTGCAATTAAATGCTTCACTTTATGGGCGTGAGCTAACACATGTCTGCATGTTAGACAAATGTGGAGACAGACCGTGTTTATCGTATGGAGACTACATTTGGCCTTATGTTACATAGCGATCCGGACAATGCCGGAAAGAAAAGCGTTGCATTATAGATTCCATTTCCTTGCCTGGCCTCCTCGGCAAACGAAAAATTGCAAGGAACATCTGTTCGATCAACCCTTGTTGATTAGAATCACCATCAAAGTTAACTGCTTTTGTTTCTAAAATCATTTAAGTTCAATATCTGATTATTTACACTGCATCTGTATTCGGGGGCACGCTAAGTCCAGTGGTTAGCATCTCGGACTCTCACCAATGCGGCCCGAGTTCGATTCTTCATGGCGTCGAATCGGTCGTATGTGAGATTGGACTTCTGGTCCCAGGCTGTCTTCATTGCGATGGAATGAGTATTCGAAATCCTTTGTCATTCTAAAAGTAATATGCTAATGTTTAAAGTTAACGCTGTTGTAAAAACAGTAGGCCTAATAACATAGGTTAGTTTTCCGCAAGAGAGGCAGTCAACAGTTTTCAATGATACCGCGAAGACAACATGATATTAAAACAATATATCGGGACCGTATCGTTGATCAATATTCTTAATCCATATGATTTTCCTTGTAAATTCGTTAAATATCACGGTCAGGGCTATTCCACCAAGCGCCTACATTCAAAGTTTCTCAAATTTGGCGATACATATCGCATGTTGATAGCAAAATACGAACGTAGCGTGCAAGATCTATGGCGCTACGTTAACCCGGGGCTAGGGACCGTATGGACCCATGTACTTCAAGATCCCCTAGTACTCATATGAACAGTCACAATCAAAGCGTGACTGAGATACATCATTTTGTAGATGGCGACTCCATAACGAATATTATGGATTAAGAATACTGATCAGCGATACGGATTTGATATTTTTGGAACATCATGATGTCTTGCCGGCATCATTGAAAACTGTTGACCGCTTCTCTCTTGCAAGAAACAAGCCTATTGTCTTTTTGAATTTGGTGCTAGTACTGTTATATGGAACATGGAATAGGTCTTTGGATTATGGACGCGGATATTCTCTAATGGACGACGGCTGGATTATGAATGACAGACTAGACGCTTGTAATTTGATTATATCTGATTATACATCGAATTTCCGGCTCTATACACGGCGCTAAAGTAGCCCTTTTCAATTCCATAAAGATAAATGTCCAAACATTTTCTTCGCAAAGTCGTCAAAATCATATAGATCTACTGGTTACTATATGTTTTCTTCTGGAATGATTGGGAATCACACCTTTGAACAATATATTGTGAAACAAAATACAAAACACCAACACTGACACATATTCATATTACCAAGTCGAAACATATCCATTGGTACAAACTGCACAATTCCTATAAATTTTTACAATAACAGTAAACCTAGCAGCGATTTGATAGTTAATGTGGATGTTAACTGGCACAGTCGACTATAAATATGGCAACTTTTGACCATTTGAATCAACTGCATGAAACAAAGAGTATAATGCGACATGCATTATGTAAAATGCAATGTACATGTAGGTCAATGTAAGTAACCGCATGTGTCAAAGCGTTGTACCGAAAGATGCCAAGTCAGCAAATTACTGCTAAATGAAATTCTCTTATTGTGAAATTCATCGCTGCGAAACCCGCGTTTTCCAATACTGCAAGTCCCTCCCCCCACTCTCATCCCCGCCTTACCAGACAGTCCCAAGTTAGCTATCATTTGAGCCTGAAACACAAACAGTTCATTTTAAAACTTTACATCAATCTCCAACGTAGGAATGCAGATACATGTAAGATAGGAAGCATCTATCACCCTCTATCCAAAAAATAGCTTTTGACAACCGAATGTTGAGTCTGCATTTTGAAAGTTGAAGGATTTAACAGTATTTGCAAACATACTGATACACGTACAGGGCACTGACTGAACGCGTAGTGTTATAGACGTATATACACGTGAAAGGTAGGCCACCTTCAATAATAGCTGACGGGCGGTGGTTCTCTCCGGATACTCCGTCTTTCTCCACCATTTAAACTGACACCATATGAGTGAAATATCCTTTAGTGTGACATTACCCCCCCCCCCCCTCCGACCCCACCCCCCTTTTATTCCTACCCAGACTACGTCACCCAACTTTCACTGATGATAAAAACAACTATAAGCCCGTTGGGTTTTTTGGCCATTATGTCAAACACAATTAGCTCGCTGGATGTACCACATGGTTTAAAATGGTGCACAGACCGCACAGTGGTCAACAAGGTGCTAGATGTTTAACTATGACGGCAACAACAATCCTGGTATAACAACAACACGACTCTTTCGGTGTACGTTGAACTTTGATGCTTTCCTGAAAGCAAATCAACGCTTCCTTAATTAGTTGTCATTCAATGCTGCTCGATAGACGACAAGTATCAGTTTGTCCTGTTGTTTTTTAACATTAGCTATTCAGATAACACCTTTACAGACGAGGAACCCGACAGCAAACTTGGAGCATCATGGAGACGCCATAGTTCGACATATCTCCGATTTCAATGAAATGTAAGACCTGTGCTTATACTGTTATTCGAGAACGTATAAACCAATAGGAAGAAAATTACTTATGCAGCGAACTATATACCCAAAATTTACATTACGAGATGGCCTATGTAAAGATATAATGCTCACTGAAGTGTTGTCTTGTAGTGACTCCAAAAAATAACACGAAATAAAACTAGACATTGTTTGGCTGGATCCAGAAAACAAGGCAACTATAAAATTGCATGCATGACCTACAAATTTTGTGACGTCATCCTGTACGGACTACCCTCAAACTATCGTATTGAATTTATGTAAATGCGGTAAATTGCATTAAGCACTTGTGGAACTATCTCGGGTAAAATACAATGTTTTCATAATTGCATCTTTACATTCCAAAACACTTCCCTTTTTATACGGAAATAATTTCTAGGAAAAACTGTCCAGCTATATATGAGATTTTCGTCGCCAAAATGTTACTTTCCGCAAAGAAAATTCAACACGTAAAATAATGAAATCGAATTAATTAAATGCAACAAATAAAGGTGACGGGAAAAGATGCCGGAGTACTGACAAGAAGCCATATGACTCCCCAGGCCAATATTCTGCCTGCATATCTGAAGATATATAAAAGAACAAAAGTTATCCATGTGATGATCTGTGTGATGATCTATGTCCACGCATATATTGAAGCTGTTCACGAGAACATATTGAATAACAAAACCACACGACCCGCTTGATATTGTCGATTGATCATACAGATGGGAGAAGCATTATTTTTATTTTGGGAATACCTGTCACGAAACGGGGTCTCTAAAAACGTTATATCTCCGTGATCCATTAAAATCACCTTACACAACATGTTTTCCTACGTTTTGTGCATTTGATACATTTGCCGTTCGCGTAGTTTTTGCTTTCTAATAACTTCAAAACTAGCCACCCAGAACCTCATCAAAAATAGTTGATGAAAGAAAATACAAAACTTCAGTTCGAACCAAATCATATGATTGTGCCAAATAAAATACCTGCAGAAAAACAAAACAAGAAAAGATGTCAAACACTTAGATGGCTATCAAGATACGAATCGGAAGAATATGGGTTCGAAAACTGAGAGAAGATCTAATAAGAGCGTTGAAACTCGGATTGGATAGTTCGGTGGAATGTACATATTAATAAAATTAATATACAAACACACAGACGAAAATTTGAACACAGATTATATTACTATCTGCGATATACAGTTTATAATCCCTTTACTATCATTCGATCAGGAGTACAAAATATTTGGCCGTCATATGGCGTCGCCCCCAAGCCTGACATTGGAGCCCACTGAGATGCCCTCAGTCATTTGAATTTTCTGCCACGATTCGAGAACCATATGGAAATGCAAAGGTCATTGGTGAAAACAACATAGCAGAATGTAATAGCTGAATTCGTCTAAACATTTAGCTTGGTGCATCGACCAAATTTTAAACTTGGACGTGCCAACTCTGTTAAATAAAATTGATTATTTGTATATTGTATGGGCAGTATGCGGCTTTACGGAAATGTTTTACGGAAATGCTGAAGGTCACATACTGTACAGGCATGTATCCACATGACATTTCTCGACTCTATACTACAATCCCTCATCAGGATCTTTTTGGCTGTCTAAGTTCAGTAATAGTATCTAAGCTATAAAGCATTCTTTAGCTCTACTACATACATGTACAAGAGATATCATTCACGGGATGTTTCTCTGTTTATAGAGTTGTCTGAATTTCTCATTTAAAATATCTATGTGAAATTTGGCAACACAATATATCAACAGCATATAGGTATTCCAGTGGGTACTAGTTGTGCACCCCTGTTGGCTGACCTATGTCTGTTATCTTATGAATATGACTATATGCAGCCGATCCACTCAAAGCCCTTCCTTCTCATTCACCAAACGCTATATAGACGATCTTCTCCCTGTGGATAATCGCTATATAAATGACGCAGTGAAGGATATATATCCACCTTCACTGGATTTGAAGGAAACAACAGATAGTCCTACAGGCACATCATATTTAGACGTATATCTCTGTAAAAATGAAGCGGACCTTCTCTCTCGTCGACTTGATGACAAAAGAGATGGTTACAATTTCGACATCGTAAACTATCCCTTTCTGACAGTAATATTCCAGTGGGACCTGCATCTGGCGTATACATATCTCGCCCAGTAGCAGTAGTCTTAAATGTGACGATTTTATTCAACGTTACAAAACATTATTGCAGAAACTTATAAAACAGGGCGATACCACCAAGCGCCTCCACTCAAGGTTTCTCAAATTTGGTGATACATATCGCATGCCGATAGCAAAATACGAGCGTAGCGTGCAAGATGTCTGGCGTTACGTTTCGTAACTTGTGTCTAATTCCATTTAGCCGAGGGCTAGGGGCCGTATGAACCCATGTACTTCAAGATCCTCATGGTGCTCATATGAACAATCACAATCAAAGCTTGACAGATACATCATTCTCTAGGTGACGATTTTACAACGAATATTATAGAGTAGGAATACTGATCAGCGATACGGATTTGATATTTTTGAGACATCATGATGTCTTGCCGGCATCGTGGAAAACTGTTGACCGCTTCCCTCTTGCAGGAAACTAGCCTGTGTTTATGTATACCATGATTGTCTTTTTTGAATTTTGTGCTAATAAGTTTATATGGAATATGGAATAGGTCTTTGCATTATGAACGCGGATATTCTTCAATGGGCGACGGCTAAATTATGAATGACGGACCAGACGCTTGTAATTCCAAAGATTTTCTGTTTTGAGGAGCGTTGATCGACAGCCTACCTGCTTCCGAGTTCTAACGGTATATCACTACAGATATCTATGATGGCCGAGAGGGGCCATCGCGTCTTTCATTTCTAATTTAACGCGATGGAGCGATGGAGCTATGCGATGGAACGATGGAGCTATGCGATGCGCGATGGAGCTATGCGATGGAG
This sequence comes from Hanleya hanleyi, assembly GCA_036873755.1. Taxonomy (NCBI): domain Eukaryota; kingdom Metazoa; phylum Mollusca; class Polyplacophora; order Lepidopleurida; family Hanleyidae; genus Hanleya; species Hanleya hanleyi. Next base: position 50,118 of record JAVTVY010014357.1, read on the forward strand.
CGATGGAGCTATGCGATGAAAAGTCGCGCTATGCGATGCGCGATGAGGCTATGCGATGGAGCTATGCGATGCGCGATGGAGCTATGCGATGAAGCGATGGAGCTATGCGATGAAGCGATGGAGCTATGCGATGCGCGATGGAGCTATGCGATGGAGCGATGGAGCTATGCGATGGAGCTATGCGATGGAGCGATGGAGCGATGGAGCTATGCGATGGGGCTATGCGATGGAGCGATGGAGCGATGGAGCTATGCGATGGAGCGATGGAGCTATGCGATGGGGCTATGCGATGGAAAATCAGAAATGAAAGACGCGATGAAAATGCGATGAAAAGGCGATGGAGCGATGGAGCTATGCGATGAAAAGGCGATGGAGCGATGGAGCGATGGAGCTATGCGATGGAAAATCAGAAATGAAAGACGCGATGAAAATGCGATGGAGCGATGGAGCGATGGAGCTATGCGATGGAGCGATGGAGCTATGCGATGGGGCTATGCGATGGAGCTATGCGATGAAAAGTCATTGCGCAAAGTAAGAAGCAAACAATACAATATCTTTGAGCGTGACAAGAGTAATCCATGTCAGTGAAGGATTTTATCGGGGAATATTTGGCTAACACAGTAGAATAATCACCTGCTGGGCTTTTTTTTCGATTTATCGCATATTAAATTGGACCGGTTTCGCTGGTAAAAACCGAAATTTCTCGAAAACCGTACATCATAGAATGGCGAGATTTGGACATAATTGGGATGGCATAGAGGCCTAGAAACGCGTCTTTCATTTTTTTTTTTAATTATCAAATCTTTAGCGAGATATTCCGGCTTTAGCAGTGTTCGGTAAGTTTAACGATATTTCTTCGGTTTTGGGGCTCTAGTGAGAAAACTAAGAAAACACGAGAAAACTGAGAGACGCGTTTCTAGATGGAGCTGTCGATTTTCACGCAGTTATATTTGATACTTTTCTTGAAATTGACATTTGAAAATGATCGGTAGAATTTACGAAGAGCAAAGTTCAAATATGAATGATAGACTTAATTATATTCAAAGTTTAAACGTATGAACATGTCTAGAATTCTTAGAAAACAGGCTTTCTAAAAATATATAGTTTTATATACATAATCTATAAAGCAAAGGCGAGAATGAGAGAAATGTCATTGAGCGAGTGTTGATCAGTACAGGTGGATAGCTTAACTTACAGTTTTGGAACAATAATTCTGCCATATTATATCAAGGCGACAAAACGTTATAATCAGCCTGTTGTGTGAAGATGGGTATAGAACGAGGTTGTTTAATGGGGAGCGGTTATGGGAGGATGGAATAAATTTTGTTCGGAAAAATTACATGAACATCTCTGGTGCGAGAGCCGCACGAGCGGAGTATAGGCGACTTTTACGTATAAGCTTACGACCTTGACACATTTTAACGTACACAATACTGTTATTCTAAATAATGCCCCGAGAATAAAATCCGTATAGTTCTTAAGCCCCGCAGAAGTTTACGGTACAGCCTTCTGCTTTTCACAAATACTGTCCACCATCTTCCCTGAGGGAAGTCGATGAACTTGTGATATAGCCGACATGCCTTCGGTGAGATACCTGCCCACCTACACACTTTTAACGTTGTTTTTTTTCTAAAGATATTCTGTCAATGTGTTACGTGAACACCTGGTATGCAAAACCCTGAAAATTGCCCATTTGTCATATACTATTCAATGCAAACATATAGTTCATTCTGTTCGTTGCAAGGAAAAGGGGAAAACATCTTGGAACTTTTTGACCTGTGATTAAAAAATACAAAGGATGGCAAACGTCGACTTGATTGGCTAGCGTTGATGGCGGCGTGCAGATCACATAATTTTGTTTACACGGCTGATGAGCATACTCAAGCCTAAAATCGAGAAGTACGTTATAAAGCTCCCATGTATGTTTACTAACTCAGTGAATTTGGAATTGTCGAAGCAATGGAACGGAACTGGTCGCCAGCAAATTCACGAGATAAGCACATTACACTGCAGAAAAAATTACCAGCCTATTCCGGTGTCACACTGGTGAAAGAAGATGTCATGTTTACATGCGAAAAAACCCTCTTGCTGTCCCGTCTTTGAAGCGAAAAGAATATTTCTCCATATCAACATAGAAAGCTGTGTTTCATGCGTAGTAAATAGCTTACACGCTTAAAACTAGAGTGTTGAAACTTACTCGTAAAGTGTTGAAATGACTCTTTAAGTGTGTCCACAGGGACTGCTCGTTTAAGTGTTGTCCCTGTGGACACACTTGAAGGGTTATTTCAACTCTTTACGAGTAAGTTTCAATACTTTAGTTTTAAGCGTGTAGTTTTATACCATAAATGCTCGTATTCAAAAGTGACGTAAAACCGCATCGGTGAACGTTTGAAATTGAAGTTTGGTTGTTTTAATATCTTCTGCATACATTTGAACACCTCCAACCGAAATCTAATGCAATATTCTTATCTACCGTGATCACATATTGAAATTTTCATGTTTAAAATAATTGTTAATTTCTCTGTTCACTTTGGCGATGGTGTTTTCGCATTGTAAGACTGTTTTTCAACGAACATGCGCAATGACTTTTCATCGCATAGCTCCATCGCATAGCTCCATCGCATAGCCCCATCGCATAGCTCCATCGCTCCATCGCTCCATCGCATAGCTCCATCGCATAGCTCCATCGCTCCATCGCTCCATCGCATAGCCCCATCGCATAGCTCCATCGCTCCATCGCTCCATAGCCCCATCGCTCCATCGCATAGCTCCATCGCGCATCGCATAGCTCCATCGCTTCATCGCATAGCTCCATCGCTCCATCGCATCGCATAGCTCCATCGCTTCATCGCATAGCTCCATCGCGCATCGCATAGCTCCATCGCATAGCCTCATCGCGCATCGCATAGCGCGACTTTTATCGCATAGCTCCATCGCTCCATCGCATAGCTCCATCGCGCATCGCATAGCTCCATCGTTCCATCGCATAGCTCCATCGCTCCATCGCGTTAAATTAGAAATGAAAGACGCGATGGCCCCTCTCGGCCATCATAGATATCCCATATACAGAGGTTCGATAACTTGGTCTGCGGTTCGCAGTTAGCGGTTAGCTGTTCAAAGTTGGAACCGAGGGACCAGTCAGTATTTGCTTCCAATAGACAAATCGTTAATATAACCACTTCTATGACGAATTAAGACTCCATATTTGGTACATAGACTATACTCAACGTGCCCTACAAGATGACGCAATTGGTTTGTCTCTACGCCGCAAGGGGACGCTGATCTGTACCGCAGTCTGAACCGCAGTCTGGTAAATATAACCACTTCTATGGCGAATTAAGACTCCATATTTGGTACATAGACTATACTCAACGTGCCCTACAAGATGACACAATTAGTTTGTCTCTACGCCGCCAGGGGGCGCTGATCTGAACCGCAGTCTGAACCGCAGTCTGGTAAATACAACCACTTCCATGATGACGAATTAAGACTCCATATTTGGTATATGGACTATACTCAACGTGCCCAACAGGATGACTCAATTAGTTTGTCTCTACGACGCCAGGGGGCGTTGATCTGAACCGCAGTCTGGTAAATATAACCACTTCTATGACGAATTAAGACTCCATATTTCGTATATGGACTATACTCAACGTGCCCAACAAGATGACGCAATTAGTTTGTCTCTACGCCGCCAGGGGGCGCTGATCTGAACCGCAGTCTGGTAAATATAACCACTTCTATGACGAATTAAGACCCCATATTTGGTACATAGACTATACTCAACGTGCCCAACAAGACTGCTGTTCAGAGTGCAGTTCGGATCAGCGCCCCCTGGTGGCGTAGAGACAAACGAATTGCGTCATCTTGTAGGGCACGTTGAGTATAGTCTATGTACCAAATATGGAGTCTTAATTCGTCATAGAAGTTGTTATATTTACCAGACTGCGGTTCAGACTGCGGTTCAGATCAGCGACCCCTAGCGGCGTAGAGACAAACTAATTGTGTCATCTTGTAGGGCACGTTGAGTATAGTCTATGTACCAAATGTGGAGTCTTAATTCGTCATAGAAGTGGTTATATTTACCAGACTGCGGTTCAGATAAACGCGCCCTGGCGGGGTAGAGACAAACTAATTGCGTCATCTTGTAGGGCACGTTGAGTATAGTCTATGTACCAAATATGGAGTCTTAATTCGTCATAGAAGTGGTTATATTTACCAGACTGCGGTTCAGACTGCGGTTCAGATCAGCGCCCCCTGGCGGCGTAGAGACAAACTAATTGCGTCATCTTGTAGGACACGTTGAGTATAGTCTATGTACCAAATATGGAGTCTTAATTCGTCATAGAAGTGGTTATATTTACCAGACTGCAATTCAGACTGCGGTTCAGATCAGCGCCCCCTGGCGTCGTAGAGACAAACTAATTGCGTGATCTTGTTGAGCACGTTGAGTATAGTCCATATACCAATATGGAGTCTTAATTCGTCATAGTGGTTATATTAATGATTTGTCTATTGGAAGCAAATACTGACTGGTCCCTCGGTTCCAACTTTGAATAGCTAACCGCTAACTGCGAACCGCAGACCAAATTATCGAACCTATATATACAGTCTGTGTAACAGTTTGGAACGGCCAAAGCAGATTGGAAGCTAATGTTGTTAATTTTCTCTGCGAAATATGCCGATGGCTATCATTTCGTCAGACCACTTTTTTTTGCTACATTTGCACTGTACCTATATAATGTGCGATTCGGTAAGAACAAATTGTTCTGTTATAAAAAACAAATTCAGCCGTTAAAAATTTTGCGCATATGCAAGGTACTAAGAGGTCCATAACAGCGTACAGGGTTAACTCAGGGGCATACACAGGGGTTCTACCGTTCTCTCCGCTATGTAATAACACCTCAGACTGTCTAACCTATTTTGCTGGTGGAGTTTTCGTCGATTTCACCGTTGATCCGTCTAACAAGTTTCGCGCTGCTCAACCGAGAGCTCTGAAACTCCATATATGATGATATAGATGTATTTAGGACCTCACAGATCTGAGGGTCCCGGATAATGGGCGTTGATTCTAACAAGTGGTATTTGGAGAATCTCCACGTACATGCGAGTCGTGTTTAAAGACGTTTTCCTGTTTTGGATCAATGTTGTATCCTTGTTTTTCGGGATGCCTGAGGTGAGCCATTTTGCCCCCTCGCCCGCCCTCCCTAAATAGTTTTCTTATCCCATGAGCTAGCGGGCCGAAACTTACTAAATCTCTTGGGTGAAAGTGATCCCAAACTAATAATATACGAAGTCACGGAGGGTCAGCTCTCAAATATGTGTCGTGTCGGATATAGGGTGGAAAGTTATGTGCCGTAATACAACCCTCCTCCTAACACAACCCCTGGAAGAGTTAACGCATAATGTTGTGCTCTGCCTGAACATATCACATAAACGCATCCTTGTGATATTCTTTCAAACATTCTAGGATTATCCATGGAAGTATTATCCATCCCACGTTCGAGCTCATTCGATCCAACTCTCTCTGGTGAACCTAAAACTGCAGTACAAAAAAACAATACTACATGTACCTATCATGTCTGTGAGATATCTTCTATTTTTAGCACAAACCGAACCTCACTAACGATATTGTTGCGCTATGATGAGCTTCTTCACAAATTTGCGTCCTTCGTGCGCTCTTTGCAACAGTCTCTTTGACGTAGTTTTTATTAATGTAACCATATTATTAAAGCCAGTTCCCAATCTTCTAAGTACGCCATTCTAAAATTAATAGCGGGCTTTTGAGAAACTAGTCCTTTCAATAACTTCGTGTATTTACGTCAATTGCTGTGCGGGTACGTTTCTAAAAAAGAGGGTAATCCTATTAAGGCGATTGATTCTGGCAAAACGTGCACTCCCAATCAGAGCCAAAACATACCGAAGGTCAGTGTCAACGGTTAAAACGTAGGCCTACTCTCAAACATTGGCTAAAAGATGAGCATTCGCATATTAATGAGTAACGTAAGCATCATCAAACGATTTCACAGTTCCGGACAACACCCGGTATGGTCGTAATAGATATTCCAGTGAAATGCAGATTCGATTATTGGATACACAGTGCTGGAGTTTTGTCATTGTAATTGAATAAAATCAGTGGAAATGGGGAGTTGAGTAACAAGCGTATATCTCTGGAGCACGACGATAGCTGCATGTATTTTCTTTTGTGGGTTCAGCCTGTACTCGGCGATCAGATTTACATCATATATCACAACAGTACGTCAGATATAACCAAATATTGGCACTGCAATGTCGCAATATCAAGAGTAGGACAGTGTTGATTCCTTTTTATATGATTGGCGATGTACCAGGCTGGATGAGATATAGTTTATTAGTTATACGTCGCCCTTCCGGGGTAATACGGGATGAGATTTGGTTTCTCTGCGCCGAGGAAAAATATGGCGAGAGAAACCAAATCTCATCCCGTATTACCCCGGAAGGGCGATGTATAACGAATTTATCATATCTCAGAGCATTAAGAATCACTTTGGACTTCGAGGCCGACATAATGGAACGGACTTCGATCGGACTTGCACTGGTTTCAGAACGATCCACAGCATACACCGGAAAAAATGAACACAAAGACAAATGTATCATTTTTACAATCTTCATCTTTAAAACGTACTAAGGGAGGAGCAAAGATAACGATAACATATACTGTAATTCGTGAACAATGAACCTGGTTTCCGTGTGAAATACCGGTGGGCTTCGGTGATAAAGAATGAACAATCTAACTTCAAATTCAGCTTCATCTCTTATGTTCTGTTCTGAAAATCAGAAACGTATAAAATACTGGAACATTAAGCTTAATCTCAATTTCATATTTAATATTTAATAGCCATCGACGAGTATAATATCTAGATTATATACCTTTTGTTAATAAATACATCGAAAGACCCGTTCCGGATTCACATCTGTTGCGTGGATATGTAAGTTTCAAATACACGTGTGAACTGTTACATTTCCATTCTGTCTATAATTCAACACCGTGTCACTCGACAGTGTCACTTGTGTCATGTTTCCATAACATCACACAGGAGAAGGACCAACATGAACTGACTTAAATTTACAGTTCGAGAGAAAAATCGGAAAAATCAAACTGTCCTGCACAATTTGGCAGAAGTATAGGTATTTGCTTCATTTTCGCACGATGATGTTGATTGCATTTATTGTGCAGTTATTGAACATTGGCGCTGAGGGATTTGCGGCGACCAGGATAGCTGTGGGAATGTCACACGATGTGGGCGGGACAGCGGTGCTGTCGAATTCACAAAACAGCTGATTAAGATCAAAATCAAAGTCGTCGGCATGGCCTTCTGCTCGTACATCCTGGGTGTGTAACACGGCCGACGTGGCATCATTTGACGTGGGTGCAGGGTACTGAGAAGATGATGTCACAGTTTCTGCAGGATGGGGTTTGACAAGAACATTTAATGGAAGTGTATGCGTACCGGTATTCGTCTTTCGGGTTGAACCCATCGTGTCAGGAAAGGCTACTGATGCAACCGTGTGGCCCATTTGCAGTTTCTCGCCATCACTTACATGTACTCGCTGGTAAACCGACAGCGACGAGACAGATCTGTGACCTGTGACAGCCATTATTTGAGATGCTGAATAGTTGTTTCTACCAAGGATGGTGATGCCGGTTGCTCGTATACTGTGGTTAGTGTATGGTTCAGAAAGTTTCAGACGAGTGCCCAGGTTGGTCATGAAGGCTGCCAAGCGGTGTTTCCCAATAGGTTTGTTATAATACCAAACTTTATCGTCGTCGAGGAAACTATCAACCGGGTACTGCCACAAGCGATCACATTTCGGATGGAGTTTGGAGATATAACTTTCGATCGGACTTGCACTGGTTTCAGAACGATCCACAGCATACACCGGAAAAAATGAACACAAAGACAAATGTATCATTTTTACAATCTTCATCTTTAAAACGTACTAAGGGAGGAGCAAAGATAACGATAACATATACTGTAATTCGTGAACAATGAACCTGGTTTCCGTGTGAAATACCGGTGGGCCTCGGTGATAAAGAATGAACAATCTAACTTCAAATTCAGCTTCATCTCTTATGTTCTATTCTGAAAATCAGAAACGTATAAAATACTGGAACATTAAGCTTAATCTCAATTTCATATTTAATATTTAATAGCCATCGACGAGTATAATATCTAGATTATATACCTTTTGTTAATAAATACATCGAAAGACCCGTTCCGGATTCACATCTGTTGCGTGGATATGTAAGTTTCAAATACACGTGTGAACTGTTACATTTCCATTCTGTCTATAATTCAACACCGTGTCACTCGACAGTGTCACTTGTGTCATGTTTCCATAACATCACACAGGAGAAGGACCAACATGAACTGACTTAAATTTACAGTTCGAGAGAAAAATCAGGAAAAAATCAAACTGCTCCTGCACAATTTGGCTTGAAATTATAGGTATTTGCTTCATTTTGCACGATGATGGCTGATTGCATTTATTATTGCGGTTATTGAACATTGGCGCTGAGGAGATTTGCGGCGACCAGGATGGCTTTGTGGGAATGTCACACGATGTGGGCGGGACAGCGGTGCTGTCGAATTCACAAAACACTGATTAAAGATCCAAAAATCAAAAGTCGTCGGCACATAGCTGCCAACCGTACATCAAATAGATTGTTAACGGCCGACGTGGCATCATTTGATGGGTGCAGGGTACTGAGAAGATGATGTCACAGTTTCTGCAGGATGGGGTTTGACAAGAACATTTAATGGAAGTGCATGCGTACCGGTATTCGTCTTTCGGGTTGAACCCATCGTGTCAGGAAAGGCTACTGACGCAACCGTGTGGCCCATTTGCAGTTTCTCGCCATCACCTACTCGCTGGTAAACCGACAGCGACGAGACAGATCTGTGACCTGTGACAGCCATTATTTGAGATGCTGAATAGTTGTTTCTACCAAGGATGGTGATGCCGGTTGCTCGTATACTGTGGTTAGTGTATGGTTCAGAAGTTTCAGACGAGTGCCCAGGTTGGTCATGAAGGCTGCCAAGCGGTGTTTCCCAATAGGTTTGTTATAATACCAAACTTTATCGTCGTCGAGGAAACTATCAAC
>JAVTVY010014358.1:0-65822 GCA_036873755.1 Hanleya hanleyi
TCCTGAACTCAAATATAATGGTTTTGTTGGGTTGGACATGATGGATCTGTTTACCATGATAGAGTTACCTCCCTTGAAAGTGGCGTCAGCTTTAGGAGAGAAAGCGCAAATATGGTCGAAATAGGGGGCGCACATGGGACTTAGGCGGCTACCGCCACATAAATGCCCTAACCTAGTGGTCATGTCGACCTTGGGATGCACCATGGAGTTGGGTACATGACTGTCGTGGTTGGGGGGAGGTATACGTAGGAGTTATACTTGGGGTCATAATGAATCTCCTGATGGAAGTCAAGGGAGAACACTTTTGTCGCCAAAAATGGCACCCCTTTAGACCTGGTTGAAAAGCTTCGAACCCGTTGAGGGTGGATTATGGAACACACCATCATAACTCCCTAAACATGTGCCTTGTCGCAGTAATAACGTACACACACACAGCCTATAACCTAATGTCAAAACGCCTTCTGTCTACACACCAGTTTAGTCGGACTCTGCCAGTTCTTCAATGTGATACATCACATGGCCCATTCGGACCACGGATGGTCCATCTCAACCTCAAAATGTCCATCCAAATGCCCCCATTCCATTATTCACTATCAGCTAATGCACAGATGGACGGCATTCCACTAACAAACAGTATAGTCGGACTCTGCCCCACGAGTGCTTCAAACTGACACTTCACACGAACCATTCGGACCACATATGCCCGTTCAAATGGCCTTTCTCCATTATTCTCTATCCACGCATGCGCAAATCGGCGGCATATCCAGGATACCCCACCCGAGTCCGACGCTGCCCCACGAGTGCTTCAATATGATACTCCACACGACCCATTCGGATTAGGGGTAGTCCGCGTCCGCCCATGCGCACTCAAACCTTTTTAATAAAATTCCTGAGCGTAAAATAGAAAAATAAGATGCCAAACTCCATACTGCCAAGAAAAATACCCAAGAATGGGTTCCCATTGGGTTTATCAGGTCTCAAGTATATATATCCGCCATCTAACACCTGATGCAAATCGGGGTATTTTCAACCGTTCATATTAAGTACGGAGTGGTCTAGGTCCACGTTAAGCGACGTTGAGATGGGTACTAGCTGTGCTGATGAGTGTCCATAGTATCGCTGCATGTATGACAATGCATAAGCTATCTCTCGCTGTATGTATGGCTATAAACCTGACGGTGGAAGATTGAACCCTGTGGTCAATTGTTCTCCGGACATTCCCGGAGATGACCGGGCCTTACCTTAAGATTACCGGACATTCCCGACGATTTCCAGTGAATCAGACTGGGGATTAGTATTGACTGAGAAGTCACATGGACGGAGACTTATCCACATATATAGTATCCATGAGGTCATATAAACACGTGCCCATAAGTGACGTCATCCCCGGAAGTGACTTTTGACAGTGATGTGACGTCACCGAATGTGAAGTCATCCGCGACGTCATTCACCTCTTCATTTACAGTTTCAGTTCCTCCAGCCCCTCAGAAATACGACAGAATAAGGGTTGTATACACTACTATGTACAATAAATGATGCTGTGTACAGCGGTGTACAAAGTACCAGATGGTACAAGAAAACAAACTAGTACGGAGAAAACTTGCACATTTAATCAGAAAACGATAAAAAAAACCCAGACGAAATGTTGTATCAAACATGTAAAGTAATGCCTGACTGCGAAAGCGTACTAGACGGTAACAGAAAACGGCGTATAATAACTCAATCACGGTAAGAACGAAAAGACCACAGCCAGTTCTATAATTTTCTTACATTATACCGGAGGAGACCGACTAGGAATTTAGGCGGGATGATTCCAAATCAGACAGATGACAGTGCGATTGAAACCGTACACCGGGTACGTTAGAAAACGACAAATTTTAGTCGTTATTTATATAGGACATACACAAAATTTTATGGGACATCATTGAAGAGTGCACCAGACGATATAAAAAGTACCGGGCAGCACCGTATAAGGAAACTAAATGACACTCACGCTGTAAACCTGTCAAATCAGATGTTTCTAGAAGTTTACATACTGAAATAGCAGCCACGAAAAAAACTGAGATGCTCCGTTGTATGGAAATGGAGATATGATACGGCCTGATTTGGTATTTTTGGGGCATTTACATTGAGATTTTTCTCTTATAGCAAAAATATGACACCTCAAACCAAAATAATTTTGTAACACAATATATGAGGAAGTCTGTTTATTGGAAAGAACCACGAATGGTTTTGGTTTGAGGTGTCATATTTTTGCTAAAGGAGAACACCCTTCATGAAAATGCCCCAAAATACCGAAAATAGCTCGGGAGCACATTGTGATCAATCTTATCTCCATTTTTATGCAACTGAACATCTCAATTTTTTCGAAGGGGATATTTCGGTACTTCAAGAAAAAAATTTTATGGCAGGTTTTGGAGTGGAAAAAGAAATCGACTTTATTACCATCAAACACAAAGGAGTTTTTCGTATGTAAACGTCACATTTCCTTTACAGTACCGGGTGGTGAATGAAGTACCGGACGATAAGCAAACAAAACGATTCAAATATCTCCGCCTGATCTATCATATCATGGACACTATAATAAATTTATTATAGGGTCTCTGATCATATTAATAATCGCGCGAGTGTTTTTCTTGAGCTGCGATCAAAATTCACGCACTTTTGTAACCAAAAGAATCCGCTTGTCGAATTCAATGTTAATTTGTTTCTGTCCTTTACTGCTTTTGTGATCTGGTAATGGTTACTCAGTGAAATAATTTCTTGCGGATAGCAACTCCCTAAATAATTCTGCAAATAAAACGAATCATATAGCAGACTGAACCAGTCTTTCTTTTCGTTGTACAAGTATATCAGCTTATCGGATTAGCTGTAGCCCACGGTTCATTTTATTATACTAAATGCAAATACTCGGGCCGGTATTTTGCTCGAAGTTCAACGTATAGGTCTAGTTTCGAGACGTTAATGAAGATAGACAGAAATAAGCACCCGTAATTTTTATGGAATTATTTCGAGGTATATTACGTTAGTTGGCAATGGTGAATTGGTCATCTATATTCCACTTGTTATCATATATTGGCTTTGGGGTTGGGGGACTGATATTTAAACGTTTATCAGACTTAGATACATGAACATAAAACACGCATCTTGAAGAGCGGATCTAGACAAAATTCATAGGGGGTTCGACTATGACAGCCCAATCGACAATCGACTTAAACAGTATACGCTCAATCACATGAACAGATGATGGTCAGTTTAGTACACCTATAAATGAATCGTGTGAATTACATAATTATAGTATAGTGTACTATAAATATATAATTCACATTCGTTTATTTTACATGTATATCAATTTAAGACATTATTTCTACGTGGAATCACATTGTTAGCTGATCCCTCAACACATCTGTTTTTTGTAGTTTTCAGGGAGCGTATCTCCGACCGTTAATTTATCAAAATATGTCCAGTGCGTAACGATCAACTATTAAATCTAAGTCTCCATTTGCTATGTAGTTCCCGGTGAAAATGTGGTAACAGTTGATTCATTAGTGATTTGCCATATCCACTTGTCAACACTGACTTCTTCTCCACGAGGGGTCCTCAGTGCACTGCCTTGACCTGGACGTAGATAGTGAATGTTTGAGACAAACAGAGAACGAAACACAGCGGTTGTGTGTAGGGAGAAGGGTCGTTGATTTACGGAATTACACAAGATAGAAAACAATAAGACAGGAGCCGCCTGTTTTAACGAAATTTGGCAGACTCCTTCCGTAATATATAGTTAACAAAATTTGCGAAATTATCACCGTTATGGTTGTGATGCGATTTCCGAAGAAAATACATTCTTTGTCACCGTGGAATGGCCATTGCAACAAGACCATGTAGTCTCTCTTATATGTCTTAGTTGTTTAGTTTATTTCATTTACATGAAACCACGACAATGTTACATTGTAATAAATGAAATAAAGAAATTATTATACACCTATTATATATATCCGGTGCATGGGTCTTTTATGAACCTTTATGTCAATTGCCGGTCTCCCCTCAAATCCACCCTCTGTGAATATAATTTTATGAGATCGCCCTCGTCACCAGGAGGACGGGTCTAATAATTCCCATATCCTGTGCTGTATATCTTCGTTGTGTACGTTTTCACAACGTAAAACGTTCTCTAATTTTACCGTTTGATAATCAGGGTAGTTTTTAATCAGATTGGACTTTTTTCGACATACATATAGGCCTCTTATAATACTAATACCCCCGACCAACCATTAATTATGACAAATACACTTAATCCATTTTTGTTTTGATAACTGTGCGTGTGTGTGTTCGCGAGAATTATAGAATTAGACAGCGAATCACCTTGAGATATCAAACTACGACTTTGAATTCTGAACAATATGTACCGGCCTAGAATTATGATAATAGGCTCAAGATGTACCTAACCTCAGTCTGACAATACAAATTCAAAATGTATCAATGGCCCGATGGGCTACAATGAAATGCGGCAGGGTAACGCCCCCCCCCCACGCCACCTCTCCCCAGCTCGCTTCACCACCCCTCACCAATACGGAGAATTTTGCCATTGGGCAGATATAACCTCTCCCCCACCCGCCAGTTTGTAAACGTCGTAAATATTTAGTAGGTTATATCGTACTTCACCTCAAGTTTTCGGTATTATTTCATGATACATGAACCAACTTCGTACAGAACAGCTTTACTCAGCAAATGAGATTGGATCCGCAACGTATTTGTACTCCTGGACCCTTCGTGCTGATTTCCGCTCATATTTGGTGATTAACAGCAGATATTGATAGTTGAACACTGGTATCGTCTGCGCGTCACCGATAATCCCGATAAGCGAAAGAGCCGTTCGTCCGCGAGAACATTTATCTCTGCCGGCGCATCGATCCTTGCCATCAAAGACTGACCGCCAAGATATCATCGGTGATTTAATAATTTGTCACCAACAGTGGAATCACATCTCGAAGATCTAAACGATGATTTTAACAAACGTCACCAGTATCAGTAGTTTAAGGGGACGGGGAAACTGGTGACGATAAGGAAAATCAGCAGTATGGGTTAGTGTCAGAACGGAACGCACAATACCACTAGTGGTGACGTTTTCTTGAATCATCGCTTTCGTCAAAAGAAGAGCAGTAGGAAAACGGAGCCAGTTACTGGTGATTGTTTGGCACTTTGTCACCACAGCTTGTTCACAGTGTTACATAAATTAAAAATTCGAAAAATCTGACCGAAAAATCGACCAAAAAATGCTCTTTTACCTCTCGACCAATTTTGACCTAGGTGTATTGCTTATCAAAATCGAACTCTTTCGGATAACTTACGTGGCTGCTATCGAACATGAACTCGGAAAATTTATATGGTTGCTATATCATTTTTGTTAATGATCTTTTCATTTTCATTTATTTTATTCAGTACATCAGTCGAGAGCCAGTCTAAATAATGTCATACATATACATTTCACAGGAATGAAACCAGTAAATTGTACTTTGTGGCAGCCGTGATACCTGTACATGTACTTCACAAATATATAACATATTACAAGATTTCTGATACAAAGTAAATAATCGTGTATGAACTATTCCGACTGGTTTCCACTGATCTACTTTTTCCACCTCCATTTTTTACATGACTGAGTGGGGAATTTCTTAATTCTTTGTTAGGTTGGTCTGACATCTCCAAGCATGCCAAGATTTTGAGTTCAATCAAATGAATTATAAATGGCTACTGTCTAGTGACACGTCTTACCATTAAATGTGTACTTCAGAACTCATAAAATTCACCATTCAACCAATTACAAACTGTCAAGACTGCTGATCTGTAGCGCCAAACATGACTGACCAGACATGAATGCATGTCTTAAGTTAGTCAAGCCTTAAAACAGTTACCCGAGAGCCGAGGGGTTTTCAGATAAGCAACATAGTATTTGAAAATGACGTCAATATGACGATATCAAAGTGACCATCTTGGATTTTTTTTATTTTCTGGTGGCAAGATTCAGTCACCTAGCTGAAGGCGTAAGTGTGAGTCGGTGGTTGGGGGTGGGGGTGGGGGCGGGGGGGTCAAATAGCCCAGGTAGAGATAGGGTTAAAAGACAGTAGCTGGTTACAGATTTATGCTTAGGTCAAATTTATAGTCGGGTAAAAGAAGACTGTTTTAGGTTATTTTAGAGAAATCGGTTTGTTGCATATGTTTTAATGTATGTACATGTTTTTGGTTTGTTGCGTTGATCTTTCTGGATTGCTGGTTTGTTGGTTTGTTTTGTTGGAATACTTAGAATTTTGTTTGATCGTGGCTGTATAGCTGAAATATTGCTCAACGCGACGCTAAACATTAATTCCCTCTCTCTCACTCCCCCTCTCCACTTTATATGATAGAGCTCGATGTTCCTGGGGTCGAAGTGGTTAATAACCAACAGAGTGTGTGTATATATACATATCGCCCAGCTGGCTGACTGCTGTTATGATGGGTTTGTTAATGAACCTGATATAATTAAACCAGGAATATTTGAAAGAGTGTTAGTGATATATTTTTTAACTGTAGAGTTTTAATTGCCCAGAGATTCCCGATAAATACTCATTTTTATCTGTCTCTTCGCATACCGAAGTATACATTTTCTCAGCAGAATACGGTTTGGTGATGCCATAGCACTATAAAAGTGCCCCTCTTCCAACTTCAAATGTTACTGCCTGCTGAACCGGTATCAACATTTCCCGTTTGAAAAGGGTCCGTGTTACCTTGAACAATTCAATTTTCGTTTTTTGTTTTTGGTTTCTCAAAATCCAAAATTTAAATTTGACCGTCAATTTTCAATTTTCGTTTTTCTTTTTCGGTTTCTCAGAATCAAAAATTGAAATTTGACATTCAATTTTCAATTTTCGTTTTTCGTTTTACTTCGCGCAAAAATGAAAATCAAATATTGAAAATTGCATTGACTTGTCCGTTTTTCGTTTTTTGATTTTAACTTTGACGCATCAATGTTAACTTATCATGTTAGGCTTATGATGTCACTTTCGGTCTGCGGAGTAGTATGGAAAGCGCAAATCGGATTGTTTAGGCAGGTGTGGAGCACAATATGGAAAGCCAGTAGGGGGAAAGATATGGGAGTGTCACCAAACTATAGATCCCTGGAGCCAGGCATTCGAGCTAGATTATAATGGGCCAGAAGTGAGTAGGCATTCGTGCAGTAGGTGTGAAGCATTATATGGAGAACAACGGGGTTGATGCACATATGAGTTTCATTAAAGTAGGGTAAAATACTAAATACGTGGGTACCCTAACCATAACCCCAAAAGGAAGCCGCGTCGATGCGTTGAAGCTTTTGACATCCGCACTTAAAGCGTTGAAGCGTTTTTGACGCTGAACATTGACGGGCATGTGAACGCTCCAACGATCCAGGTCCCAAAAATAGAGAATGAAGATTGGACCTGAAGCGTTGAAGCACTCAGACGTCTGGCATCAAATGTGACGTTTGTGTGCTTGTTTGAAATGGTGGTTCACGGAACGCTGGCCATATACGGATTTCGCGGCCCATCACCGCGATGCTTACTCTTATTGGTATTAAATCTTTGTTGGTATCTTTATGAATACTATATTTCAAATCAATAACAAATAGCGGTTGTGTGCATGAATGCTGTTCGCTTTTGTAGCGCTCTAAACATCTATTTTTAGAAATGAGAAAATCTAAGACTGCGTCCTGATTGGCTCAGGCCTCAATGCCAATAACCAATGACAACTGCAGGATGCCAGCTATCCAGGCCTGTCTGGTGCATCGTCACAAGTCCAGGTAAATCGTGAATCCTCGCACAGGGTTTACCCGGACATTTTTGGTGATTCGAGTGAGTTTTTGAGTCCTTGCCTCAATCTCGAACATTTCATCCCCAGAGATTATTTTGAATTAGCATGTCGGTATCCCAAGTCGGCGGTTTTTGCTTTGACTCTCGATGACGATTTCAGCTTGACATCAAAGTTATGCCAGCGATGTCACATCTCAAACATTGCAGCTAGTGGTTTGGCGTAATGAGCTTGCTGAGCCTGTTCAATAATTGGTTTGATTTAAAGGATACCCCTCGATCTTTGTTTTATCCAGAACTACCGTGGGCAACTAACCAAGGCAATGCATACCCTAACAAATCGATCAATACACTGGCTCCCGAGGATGGCCTGGTGGGCCACATGCCTCTCACGCTCCACACCTCTTATACGACACGATTTGCGTTTTCTATTCTACTCGTCATACCGGAAGTGACATCATAACCCGTCCACGTGCGAACTTAACATTGATACGTCAAAGTTAAAATCAAAAAACGAAAAACGGACAAGTCGAGGCAATTTTCAATATTTGATTTTCATTTTTGCGTTAAGTAAAACGAAAAACGAAAATTGAAAATTGACTGTCAAATATCAATTTTCGTTTTTTGTTTTTGTAATCCCAGAATCAAAAATTGAAAATTGACGGTCAAATTTCAATTTTTGATTTTAAGATCACAAAAACAAAAAACGAAAATTGAAAATTGACGGTCAAATTTCAATTTTTGATTTTGAGATTACAGAAACAAAAAACGAAAATTGAAAATTGACGGTCAAATTTCAATTTTTGATTTTGAGAAACCAAAAACGAAAAACGAAAATTGAACTGTGCAAGGTTACACCGACCGAAAAGCAATACAGCCACTGCTTGCTATATTTAGACTTCTAAGAAAATTCTCCCCGCTCTGTGTTGTCAGGGTCATATCTTGATTGGCTAAATGACATCAAGTGCGTTTATACATGTATCTAGAAGAATTTACCCCATTCAGTCACTGTAGGTCAAGCTAATACGTTAGTGTACGTAGTATTCAACTTGAAATTTGAAGACGAAGGACACACGTAGCTTGAGATAAAATACCTCCCCGGTGGACCAGGACGAGGGACATGTCATCCACAGTGGTTTGGTTAGCAGTTGGTGTCTTGGAAGATGTTGTTAATATTTTTTGTTTCATGATTATGATTTATTTTCCATCTTCTCATTGTTATCAAACACACAGTTTACACGCCGTAACAACCCTTACTATAGTAATAGCAACAATCCACACAGGAACTCTATCTATTACTCCACACAGGAGATAACTTAATAGAAAAGAACAACTTAACCCAATCCTGATCTTGAATAGAACTGAACTTTACTAAAAGAGAGAATATATACATAGGAGTATTTTAGAAAGGCATGCAAGATTAATGACCAGATTGGAGACACATATATTTTGGTAGACGAGAAGAGAGGGCGAAGTCCGGAACTGGCTGTCAAGAGTTTATCAGTGTTTTGGTGACAACTACGGTGGCATTTGACTGACCACTGATAGTCTTTTATCCAACAATGTTGAAAGCACATACTTGTACTGGCCATGTGGCTTATGTATAAGGGCTAATTGATCAGTCAATGAAAGCTGGATATTTAAGGTTAAGAGAATATACTGGCTTAACCTAACACTCATATCCACAATGACAGTGGATATAATAAAATTACGTTCAATACGACCTGCATATCTCTCGTCCAATATATAGATAAAGATATAGTAGAGGAGGGGTAGGCCTATGTAGATCGGTGCAGGTCGTATTGAACGCATTTTTATCATATCCAGTCATTGTGATATACGAACAGGTTGGAAATAATGATATTCTCGATAAAAAAAATAAATAAAAAATATTAACAACATGGACGAAGACACCAACTGCTAACTGAGCCACTGTGATGTGATCGCCATCCACACACATGACTTACTTGGATTACAGTCATGTGCCTATCTGAGACTATTTAAAGATAAAACTGCGAAGAAAATAATTTATTGATGGAATTACATTGAAAAACAACATTTGTCTTTTTCCTGTAACAGTTTATGATAAATAAAAATTGGAATTATTTTACTGGAAGAAAAAATTACCTAAATATTTAACCCACAACATATAAGGGGGGAATATATAAGGGGGGAATATGACAGGGGGGGGGGGGCGGGGGAATATGTCGGGGGGAATGACAGGGGGGAATGGGACAGGGGGGACATGACAAGGGGGGAACATGACAAGGGGGGAAAATGACCTACATTCGACTTACTTAACTCTGAGACTGACATAATTTGTTTTGTCGCCCCTTCCCTTTATCCTTTTCAACCCATCTCTGATGTGGTTAGTCCCTTCAGACCTCACTATGTGGGTCTTAACTTCTACAAAGATACCAGTGATCAACTGGGGTTATAAATACATTATACAGAGCTGCCCGCCACTCAAATTACCACTTGTCTACACAGAGATGTTGGTTAGATGTAGGGGGTCAATACGCTCATACTATTCAGCTTGTATCACTGACGTCCCTATCTCTCCTCGAACGAGGAGAGATAGGCACGTCAGTGATACAAGCTGTTTATCAGCGTAGGGGTCAACTGCTGGGAAAAGATCTTATCCTATGACACATTGCTCCAAGTGAAGGGCCCTTTCAGTGTTGGACTTTGCTCTCTTAGATTGGCAGATGAACGCCACGTTAAGCCGCAATTCTCTCTCTCTTCTAACAAGTGGGCTAATATGCCCGGAGGACTATACTATTATTATCCATGAGTACCAAGTGTACGAGTACCCATTCTCCTTATTGTCTATAATATAATTCCGCAAAAAGCATCAGTCACGCAATTTGGTTAAATTGTTTTCCCTTCTGACAGCATGTGCAGTCTGCATGAAATGTTATTACACACAGATGTAACCAATCTAGGTAAACCAAGATGGTAAATCAGGGGAATACCATCTAGACGTAACGCTATGAAAACTTCGTGCGAAATGTTCGCCGACATTCTACGGGATCTCATAATAAGCCAATTACGGCCATTTCAACCTTTTCGCTCCGACAATGATTGACGTTTACTTCAAGAAGATTAACATCTCCGCACGGCACAATCTTTTAATATTTCTACCCCTAACAAAGCCAGACTTTTCGGCGGTAGTAAACTCTTTGATGTTTACGGACCTTGTCTGGAAATGATGCCATATTTGGAAACTTTTTCAGGATAATGTTTATATTTTAGACCACGAGCTACCGTGTGTAATTACTGTGGGCGTGATTTTGAAATAGTTACGACCAGCTAGCCATCTGATTGGCTAACAATAACTCGCACGGGATTTATATAGGGCTGAATTCAGATATAATATTCCATGATATTATATCTGAGTTTACTGAGATTGAGATGTAACGTTCAATAATTCGACTTCCAAACTGCGTTTGAATTCTACTTTTTTAAGTTTTACCAAAAATGCATCTGGTTTATGGGGAGTGAATATGGCTTCTCAGTAGTGGAGAAAGGGCAGAAAAGGTCCTATACGCCTGAAGCGTGGAGTTGTGCTCCCTGGTTGCGCATGCCCATTGGCCCAATTCTGCGCTTCGGGTTGCGCAACTTCCGGTCACCTGGCACCGGTCGTCTAGTAAACAAGTCTGAACATGTTGGGGTGCGTGCATTGGGCACACCCATGACCGGATTCCTTATTATGCCAGAACGTTTTTGGAAAGCATCCATTTCAGGTTGCGCATGCGCATCCACAATCCCCTATCGACAATACGGTATACCGTATGGCACATCCCTCGGTAGAAGCGTCTCCTAGAGCGAAATTCCAATGTCTCTTCCCACTTTCCTTATATGTGTTGTAATTTCATCCGTTTCTTTTCGGTAGAGCGTTTCACTTCTGTTTCCGCATGCGCATCTATAACCTCTATCCACAACACTACGGTGTTGGAATGGAAGTGTACAGTTTTCAGTGGCTGCAACGGTGTATAGCGACGATCTGTTAGCTGTAGTAGAAACACTGTCTCAAAGATTAGGTTTGAACGCAAATTTTGAATATTTGTGCGACTATATATACATTTCACACAGATTTAATCCACCAGGTAGCGTATTATAATGTTCATTTGAGGAAGATATTCACAACAGAACGTGTGATCATGGGACCATTTTGACCATTAATCATTGAAGGAAAACCCAGATTGTCTCCAACACAGATAAAATGACGATCGTTGTAGTGGATTCTTTTTTGTTCTGAACAGAATTGCATGTTCGATGGAACGAAGATTGAGCTTTATGCTCGCGTAGTGGTAATCTATATCAATGTTTGTGGAATATTATCGCAGTTTTACAGATGAGTCTTCAAAGTATTGTATGGTTACTACATGTTTACAAGTCGGAGGTGGATAGATCGTTGCGATTGTTGGAAAACGAGGCCTTTCATAACGAATATTTGAAGACACAGTCCGATGATTTCTTACCTCTTAATACCAATAACTATACTTGGATTGAAAATCAATTATCCATCAAGTAAACGCACTAATTTTAGCGTGCAACTAGCCGGTCGTGGTTATACATCATTGCAGCTACTGAAAACTGTACATTTACATTACTTCCGTTCCCACACTGTGAACACCTTATGGCACAGACCTGTGTCCAGGAGTCTCGTTGGGTGAAACTCCATGTATTTCGCCCTTCTCGTTCTCAGTAAAGCGACACATTTCCGGTTGCGCATGCGCATTCCACCCATCAAGTACGGCACCAATCAGTATTAAGCAAGTGGGGAAGTATCGAGCTATTAGGTACCTCGCCCTACCTTAGAAGCCTTACATGGTTAATGGACTGAATGAGGGATCCCGAAAGGGGGGAACCCGATTACGCACTCCGACATGTTCAAAGTTGTTCAGAATTGTTTATCGGAACCGAAAGGCACGTGACCGGAAGTTGCGCAACCGGAAACCACTGTGAAAGTTGAATTGTTAACCTTATACATATCTCCACGTCCACATTTGATCTGCGTTGCTGGAAGCGAAATATTACAATCATTTATATTCCATGACTGATGAACATGATCAAACAACCTCTCCTACATATTATTGATTGTCTATCAATACCTACATGGCTGATACAGAAATCAGAACAAAACTACTGATCAAAACAAGTTGACTGGTCAATCCACCCAACTCTACACATCACCGCGAGAAACTTGTTCCTGTTGTACATGTGCCTATGTGAGAAACATCTGTGCCATCTGTTAATTAACTGTCACTCAGATCAGGAGAGAGAAAGAGGGAGAATACAGACTCTTCCTAGCGTTCCTGATTAAAACACAGAAGTAAACTGGCGTACCTGAATAATTTGTCAGTCACAACCCCAGTAAACTTATTTATAATTTACACCTTTTATTTCTGTGTTCATACCATGGCAGTTTACCGAGATGGATGTCAATCACTGCGGTCAGTTTGTTAATTACAAATAGTCCAGATTGTGGGTTTGATGGACCACATAACTCGAACGATTAAAATGAGATGTTAAAGAAGATTTGTACATTGGGTTTCTATTAACCCTATCTGGCCTGGGCGATTTGTGGTGTATCGCAGCCTGGGGGGGGGAGGCGTAAAGTGCCCCCCCCCCATATATATTTTCTCTACCACTAGGCTAGAGCGCTGAAACTTACCACACAGTATCGTTGGTTCAAGCTCTACCGGGAAGTGTAAAAAAATCCAAGATGGCCGCGATGATTACGTCACAGTGATGTCATCTTCTCGGCAGCCATTTATCGGCCTTTTTGGGGTCGATTTTTCAAAATTTTCATTTTTCCGATTTTTTTCTCGAAAAAAATCAAATAAAATATAGAATAATTAGTATTGCATAAATAAAATACTTTCAATGCCTTTTAGGCAAGGAAACTGTGAAGAAATGGAGTGAAAAGGTTGAAAAACACGACTTTCGCGGATACCACATGGCCGCCATTTTGAATTTACCCATGATCCTCTGCCCGGGGGTATCTGAAAATAGGCTCAAAATGACCCCAATAAGATAAGCTTAAAAGTCACCAAGTTTCAGCCTCCTCGGTTTTGTCGTTCGGAGCAGCAGAGAAAAGTTCACTAGGGGGGAGGGGGGGCATATATTCTTCAAGACAAATATGGTTTTGTAGGTTTCGCATTGACAAAAAAAAAATCAGCACTATTACAGTCACAGACAAAGGATTTTTTTCTCATGTAATCATCACATATCCTATCCTGCAGTCAAACCTCGATAGAAACTGAACCAGTGAGGGAGAAATAAACATCTACAGCACACTGGCAATTAAACATTTTTTTTTAATCTATCAGCATCACTGATGAAACAATAATCGTAATTCTCGGATATGGACATATTCATGAAAACAACTCCTGGTACAAGTGGTTATACGGTCCACTGCTGGACTATTCGTAATACTGGGACAAATGGTCAGCGACAAATCTGCCGAGATCTGATTTGACCAATACAGATGTCAGTGCGAGCTTACTACAGTTTTCTTGCTTCACTGATTGGTTTGAACGAACATTCTTCATATTTTTAGTAAACTCTGAAAGTTATTCCTTATGATTTTTTAAATATTTGACCGAAATTCAAAAAAGTAAAGCTCAAACCCAGTTTGAAAGTTGAATTATTACAGTTACGCAGAACCCCTCGTTCACATTTAATTTGCATGGCTGGAGTCGTGGTATTCCATGTCAGATCAACATGACCAAACGACCGGTCCTAAATATCATTCCCTGCCTATCAATGCATATATGGTCGATACAGAAATTAGAAAACGGTTGATCAAACTGACCGACCGATCAAATTGTATTCGATTTCTAACAGTGCTGAGCATTTTAATAGACCACCCCAATCTACATGTACATTGTACACCTCGCCCAGTTCATGGATCCTACTACAGACAGATATTACAGAGTTGTATGACATCAATTTTGCCTTGACTGCTGTCAGTGGCCAGACCTGTACACACAGGGTATGCTGAGGGCAAGAAAACCAGCAGGGTCAACAAATTAAGACCTCCTTATCTAGCTTACTTCCTTTGATATTTCTCTGGGCTGTGTTTTAAGAGGATTTAACACAGAGGCTGGTAGATGAGGATGATAGGAATTAGAATTCAATGTTCTTGACTAATACCAAGCAATAAACTGGCAAATCTTAATTATGTCAGTCACACCAGTCACAACCGTACTATGGACGCAGGGGCCATGACGAGAAATATTTTTTTCGAAATGTCGAGATAGTAAGTCGAAATTTGGAGATACTAAGTCGAAATTTCGAGATAGTATGCTATGTCGAATTTTCGAGATACTATGTCGAAATTTCGAGTTATTAAGTCGAAATTTCGAGTTACTAAGTCGAGATTTCGAGTTAATTAGTCGAAATTTCGAGATACCAAGTCGAAATTTCGAGATACTAAGTCGAAATTTCAAGTCGAAATTTCGAGATACTAAGTCAACTTTATATACCTGAAAAACAAACCTCTTAATATGGCCTCTAGATGCCTCCAGGAAGCGTCCATGGGCCATGATAAGGTGAGACATTTTTTTCAAATGTCGAGATACTAAGTCGAAATTTCGAGACACTGCGTCGAAATTTCGAGTTACTAAGTCGAAATTTCGAGATATTTCGACTTAATAACTCGACATTTCGACTTAGTATCTCGAAATTTCGACTCAATAACTCGAAATTTCGACTTAGTATCTCGAAATCTCGAAATTTACAATGGAGAGAATTTCTGTACTTCACTAGAAATGTCGATTACAGCACCCAAGATCAAACGTGGAAATCCTGACAAGAAAATTCGTATACCATTTTTCAATGTTGTTCGACTTTGTAATAGTTCATACATGTAGCACATCTGCTCCGTGTACCGAGAGTGTCACTTCTATACGGTATATCAAGTCATTGTAGTATATCTTGCGATCAGAATTAATGTAGGCCCTACGGATGTTACATGTGCCGGAGTATCGAATGTTATGAAAAGGTATGATATGCAAATATACTGTGAGAAATTATTAGGTTTGATTCTCAATCTGAAAATGACGTAATCTGTGTTTCTTCATTACATCGTTTATATATTTCCCCGTAAACATCATTGGCGTCACCGGGATAGTTGGGCCTGGTCTTCTCGGCCGTGACGAAAATTCTGCAAGGTTTCAAGCATGTCCCAAAGAGAAAATAAAGAAAATATCAGAATGTCTTTGTGACAGAATATACCGTTGTCCCGTATGTACTAATGCAATGATATACGCGAATTTGTGATTTTAAATTGGCCGGGCGTCCGATGAAACTAATCGCTGAGTATATTAGGCTTCATTCTACACACAAAGCATAACGAATGTTTCGTGGTTGTCGATTTTATATCATTTAGAGTGCGCTCTGGGGTAAATATCACAAAATTAAAGAAACACACAGTCGAGGTATTGTGACCTTTTATTGTCGAACGGTATGGGCATTTAATATGAAGACTCTAAATTTACGAAAACGTAGGTTTTTCTGAAATGACCTGCACAAAGTATTCGGAAGTGGTCAGTTTTTCACGATTGCGATATTCACTCCCGGTCAGGAATATTTAGGGAACTTACCGTAAGTGAGTCGGTGAGGGAATGGTATTTCATTTATATACGGAATTGCGCGCTGTACTGAGGTCATTGAGTGGTTTGCAATTGAACCCTCACAGTGCCAATTTCGCGTCTGTATTTTTATAAATTAGCAAAATAAATTATATCCAATTATTTTTAGGATGACACTTTCTCGGTAAAGCACAAATACTATTGCTGGATGGGTCGGTCCCGTGCGAGACTCGAACCCGCGTCCTCAGAGTTTGGCACCAAATCGCCAGCAGTAAATGCAAGCGGCCTAGACCACTCGCGGCCACCTCAGCTTCCACTAAAGAGGAAGTTTGGAGATCGGAGTCTAGATTACGTACATTTACTACCCCTCTGATAGACATATAATGGCACAGCTCCTAAAGCCGATATTATATATTCCTACGAAGTAGGCTACAGATCGCAAATTGTCCGGTAATGAGTGAGTCAGTCAGTCCATCCGAATCCTTTCGTCGACAAAATAAGGAGAACCGTTGACATTATAACCTTGATTTTTGGCATGAACGAGCATTAGGGCATTGTTACCAGCTAGTTCTGATCTGAAATAATTCTGATTAAAATTAGATTATAATTAACACTTCAGTATATTGTTATAGATCATACGGAGAAAAGTCCGATCATTTAAGCGAGGGAAACATGACACCATGGAATTTGGGAACAGCCCTGGCATGCCTGGTGCTCTCTCGCTGTTGGATTCAACCGCAAGATCTGAGGACAGTGACCTCAATACAGCTGAGCGAACTATTTTATAGACGGAGGCTGGTGAAACCCAGTATTAATGTGTTTAACTCCGAGTCTATTCAACTGCTTGATGTACCAGGGCCGGATCACTAAATGACCAGAACATTCACCAATATACTTTCATTTTTTGTGGCACGAACACATCGATGTAAATATATAAATACCTAGAATATAATCTTGCTCAATCTCACAAAACGCATGTTATAAAGAGAACCTGTGGCTGTTATGGAAGGTTGTACATGTACCATATTATGATGAAACGTACCGTAGGGGAGGGTCACATCATATCTCAATGAAAATGCGATCGAGTCCTAATGCCTACTCTACTTCGTAGGTCCTGTGACGTTAGTCACACTGCTCATGTTCCTACGAAGTAGGCTACAGATCGCAAATTGTCCGGTAATGAGTGAGTCAGTCAGTCCATCCGAATCCTTTCGTCTGCAAAATAAGGAGAACCGTTGACATTAGAACCTTGATTTTTGGCATGAACGTGCATTAGGGCATTGTTACCAGCAAGTCCTGAGTTGACCGAATTCTGATTAAAATTTGATTTATAATTATTTTTTTTATTATTCATTGATGGCTCAGCGAGTAAACTGTCATGCCCATCGGGAACCCTTGGCTGTATGTTTCACTGTATATATAACACAGTGGTGGGATATGCCATTCGTAATTGTTTTTATGAAATAGGAAATGCTAATTTTCCATCATTTGTTAGTGCATTTATCTACACCGCTATGCCAGCCTCAATACACACAATTCAGTATATTGTTATAGATATATGTAAACTGTGGCCTTTTAACGTGTATCCTATTTCACATCCAAACATTTCATCACTGACCACATCAGGCTCCAAATTCAGGTCAAATTACCCACTGATGGTGAAATATCCTACATCAACCAATTAAGTCAGCCTGGTGCAATAACTCAGCAGAAGAAAGAAAGATGTGGTATCATCCTTCAGATTAGTCTGTGTGAGCGACAATGATAAAAGTTTACTGAGGGTGAAACAAAGCCATGACGGCATGTTTAAAGGGTCTTCTTTTGGTAAAATTTAACTAGATAAAGTAACTTTGATCATGATGTGAAAATATGATAACTTGAGTTTTTTTTGTACCTCTTGAATATTGACTATATCACACTTGGATATAATTTAAACAAAAAATTACATGTGTAAACAAAATATGTCTAAATTTTTCTTGTCATTTCAAATCTTGATCCATTTTGATTCCTTGATTGGGGATACAGAATCACTGCCACGGAGTGTGTTGGTGTGTCACAGCAATGCAATTCCGATTCACACAACGAAGCTGAGGTGGTTTAACGTTTATCAATGAAGAAAATCACCGATCAACCGCCATAGAATATAATGTGAAACAAGAAAACCGGAATAGTACATTCATCACATTGCCGATACCCAAAATGTGTTGTCTCATATATCTAGATAACAACGTGAGGTAGAGACGCTATTTGTTCGTCTTTGTACCAGTTATGCTCAGGAGAATGACATAGAATCATTATTATCTTGTACAGAGAAGGTGTTGGTCTTGAGTTGAATTACCGTAAACTACATAAATGCTACCTTTCTACTATAGTACTATATATAAAAATTTGTTGTATTGTTGGGAAAATAGTGTGATTCAAAAAGTTGTTTTGATCCTGGACAAGGGCACTGAAAACCATTAAAAGAGATGTAAATGTATTTCCACACGTAAAGTTTGAAATCTGCTGAACCTTTATTATTCAATCTGTTTCCTTTAGTTAAAAAATTGTAAAATTAAATCGGCGATCGTTATTTAATTTTGGAATGAAGGCGCATTAGAAGACTGTTACCAACAAGTTCTGAGCTGACCTACTTTTGATGAAAATTCCTGGTGATTTTTGATGAAAATCACTGGCGATTCTGACTTGGGCGGTGCCCATCTTAATATAGGCAGGATTTCAACTGGGGGTGGGGATTTCCAAGAGTTCAGTTCGCGTTCGAGTCCTAATGCCTACTCTACTTCGTAGGTCCTGTGACGTTAGTCACACTGCTCATGTATAATAAATGTATTGTCATTTCAAATGATATACTGATGTTCAGTGTAATTGAGTATGTAAAATTCTCTCTTTTACCACGATAGACACCTTGACTTAACGACTAGTGTTTTATAATGAGGTAGGTAAATACATGTATATTTGTGTAGTTTTTTTTTCACAATGCAATAAAAACCATTGAGGTAGGCACATTTTTTTCAGGTAGGTCAGATTACTGGGAACACACACAAATTTTTGTTAGGCCTAAAGTAATGAAGGTTAATGCCAGATGTTATTCTTGTTAATGATTAGTTTGAGAGGATGGATCCTCAGTCAGTCAGGAAACAGGCAGGACCATTGTACATTTGGATGTGTTACACTGTAACTGTACTGGTCATACGGACATCTGAGTACTGTACTTGGAAGAGGAAATAGATTTCAAATTTAATTGTTTTGCCAGGGTGAAACTGGAAATGTCATTGACCGTCTGGCTGGCTCTGATCTGACTGTATAGGGCTGGTCGTTAGAGGGATCTCAGGACCAGTCTTCACAAGTTTGAACCCCCATGGTCCACGGTCCCTCTATTGTCAGGGGATCGATCAGCCGAAATCAATAATGTTGTCTGCATTGATCTGAATTTGGATAAGATTCGACTCACTTTGTGGTGGGTGAGCTTGGGTATAGTACTGGTACAGTCAGAGATCTGGGCTGGACTGTTACTGCTGCCACTAAATCTGTCTGGCTTCTCCTGTCAGAGGTGTAGATACATAGGATTGCCATGTAAAACAGACAGGGATGCTATCATGACTGCTATCATATCAGATAACAGGCCTCTGTGATGGAGACTGGGATGTTTAAGTAAGTTAAGTGAGTAATTTGACTTCTCTCTCTGATCAGCATATAAACATGATAAAATGGGAGTAAGATACATGTAGTGTTTTAATGGTACATCTGTTTGTATGTGTGCACCTCTTGATGACGGCTCTTGTTACCTGATGATAGATAGATTGATGGAAGGAACAGGTCTGTCTAAGATGAAAAGAAGGTGCAATACATTACCTGCTTAATGGTCAAATATATGTACTGAACAGTATATCTGACATAGAAGTATGGGAGGTATATACTGTTCTCATCCCCATACTCCTGATAATGCAGGTTTGTATACTTCATACAACCCCTGCATGAAGATTTGCTCTACTCGAAGTGTCGGTCCATTTAAATTAACAGTTAATTAATGAACAAAGCTGATTTGTATTAATTGGAGACAATCCAAGCTTATAATAATGCATAAAGGGGAAAGTTTCTTTCATCCCCGCTGGATCCCAGTTAGGGAATATAGAATTGCTGTTTGTGTGTGGGTGGGTGTGCGTCACGTTTGTGTGTGGGTGGGTGTGCGTCCCGTTTGTGTGTGGGTGGGTGTGCGTCACGTTTTCCTGTTAACATGATAACTTGAAAACTATTGATTCAATTCACTCTAAATTTTAACTAAAAATGTAATTGGGGAATAGCTTTCTTGCGATTGATTTTGAGGTCACTAGGTTAAAGTTCAAGGTCACTTGGGTTTGAAAACCTGCAATAGGGAAATCTATCTCCAGTTCCAGTTTATGAATGGGTACCAAACATTGGGTACATGGTGCTGAAGCGGCAAAGAAGAATGTTATTTATGTTTAGGTCAAAGGTCACTCAAGCCAGAAAACCTGTAAAAAAATGGAAAATCTCCTGTTCCATGTTCATTTTCATTCCTTGCGTATGGGGCAGAGAATAACCCTATTTACTTTGAGGTCAAAAGATCAGACAAAGGTCAAGGGCATTTAGGCCAGAAAATGTGAAAAAAGAGAGAAATTGAGATGTGGATTATGATCAAATTTCAAGTACATGTATACCTCAAACTCATTGCGAGTAGCAGTCATTGATTTTGATTGATTATTACCTCTCGACCAAATTTGACCAAAGAGTCATTGGCATCGTCTGTCTGTCCATATTTGGTGTGGACAAAATATCTCTTGAAGGATTTATACAGCAGTTGCACTTGGTGATGTTTGCAATATTTTTTGAATGATTATAGTTAGGATATCCGAATTCATATTGCACATGTGACTGATGATGAACTTGAAGCCTACTCAAGTTCACTGACCTTTACCTATTTTACAAGGTCAATTTCACTTCATTATGATATATATTGAAAAATTATAGACAGGTTTTCCAAAATAATTCTATTGTATGCATCTGGTGATGAACCAGAACTAAGTTAAAGATGACAGACCATGACCCAATATTTCAAGGTCAAATTCTATTTTTATATTTTCACGTTGATCAATATTAAATAAGTAATAGTATTTTTTTTTTGTCTCATCTGACTGTGGAAAATCTGGCAGGGGATATGTGGGTTATCAATGTCAGAGATGTCAAATCAAACACAGATACCAACATGTGATTTCCCTTTCCTTGGAAACTATTAAAAAATCTGTGAAGAAAAAGCAGCTTGTAAGGTAATAAATTTCTTGTGTGATCAGTATGAAAATTGACAGGTTAATGCAATGATGTGCGAGATTGACTCAAAGGCCGGCGCCTTAGTTAAGCCTCTTCTTACAGTTTGGCTGATTTCCTGTGACATTTGCAAGTTAAATTTCCGAAAATGACGTGAAGCTAAATCTATTATGAATCTGTTTTTAGCTGATTGCATAACCAGCAACATGGAGTGAAAGGTGGTAATGGTAAAAATTTTTTAGATAATGTCAATTTTTCAAGCAAGCTTTGATCCAGGGTTTCCGTCTTTGTTGTTGCACAATTTTAATCTGTTCTGTCACTGGAGGCTTGTTCCGGGTGAAGTCTCAAAATCAGTTAGCTGTGAAGTTGGACGCAATCTGTTATGTTAAAACAATAATGTGAATTCTGAAGCATACGTTGGACTGCCATAGAATCAAGTGGTTAATACATAAAGGTAAGAGTAATCCCGTGTATCACATATACTCTTATGTGTTTGTGGTATAGGTAGACTATATATGAGGTAGATGTGCAACATTCACTGCTTGTCCAAAATTAGTCTGCTCTTGAGAGCTTCTCAAAGCTTCTGTTGCAGATCATGTAGATGCATTTGAATCTTTTTTTTTGCACATGTTTGTCAGTTTGCCTTTACAATTTACCCACCCTCTTACCTATAGGTGATAGTTTAATATTAGTTGTACATGTATTCTCTCGCCTCTCTCTCAATTAAGAACATTGTTAAAGTTCATTTATGAGGCTGACCATAACAGTGTCACAGATTTGATAACGAGAGTAAAAACTTGGTTGGCTCCACATTTGCTGTATTAATTTGATTCATTATAAATTTATTTATTGACGTGTACCATATGTATTGAAGACAGATTGAGAAATTAAGTATAGACCAATAATGTCCATACATCATGTATGTACTGTAAACTAGAGGTGTGAAGATAGTAGTACATTAATGTATCACCATGGTTATATTCATGCATGTACATGTACATGTATCTGAACAATGAAGATAAACGATCAAACAATTATTGAAGACATTTATGCATGCCAGCAGGCCTGGGATATATATATATATATATATATGTATAATGGGGATTGATTGATCTATTCTTGAATGGAAGATTCATGTTTGGTTATTCTAACATGACAATGCTAAAAATACCTGTAACTATTATATGAAGATGAAATCAATATGTACTATATCTGGCAGGTACAAATCTTTATATCGGTTAATGAAGCTCAAATATACAAGTAATTTAATCGGTTCATTGACAGGTTGTACATGTTCACTGACCAATACATTGTAGCCCTCTAAATGAGAGATATAGTATGAAAATGGAATTACATGTAATAACATGAATAAACGTGATTGTTCTGTATTACAAGCCTTTATACTTTATGTCTCACGTTATTTGTCATGTTCATACACTTAAGCCTGTCCACCCAGAGAATTTTCATTTAATTTCATGTCATGTCTTTGAGAGTAAAAGATATAGGTTGGTGAAATTTACACGACATCCAATCAGATGTGCCTTATGAATCTTCATGTACAAACCTTCTAGAGGTCATGCTGACCACCCTCCAAGGAACATTCCCACTTGTCAAAATAATTGATTCATCAGGACAGGAAGGGACTTCCTCCACAGTTAGCATGTTTGGCCAACCAGAGTTACTTCCCCTGTTGTTTGTTTTTCCGGAAGTGCTCCAATAATTCAATCACCCCTAGATTTGCCTCAAATTTTTATCTTGTCACTCGAATCATTTTGGTCACCTTCTAAATGTTCTTCTACACAAATGAGTTCCAGGTTTTGTGTCAATTCCTCAACTTTCCCTTTTAATAAATTTCATCATCCCAATAAGTGAAGGAGAAAGTGCACTTCCTGTGATTCAATTATTGGTGTTTATGTTGATAAATTTGTACAAGGTGGACTTTCAGTTTCATAACTCATCAATCGTATCTATTTTACACTTGACTCATAATTAATGATTATATTTCTGTCTGCTGTAGGTTACCTGGTGACAGTTGAAGAGAGCCGGCTCATCGATGACACCAGTCCTACCACCAAAGCTCTGGTGGAGCACCGCCAGATGATGACTGAGATGAGTGAGTTGCTCATTTTAAACTTGCGTTTACAAACTTCTACCAGTCTTGTTCAAGGACCCAAATTATGATAACATTCAGGAAAGAGGTAGTTTTGGATATATATGTGGGAATTCTTACAGTGGTCAGATGACAGATGATAGATAGGGAAATCATTAGAAATCATATTTTTGTGTCATTCGATACATTAGGGGGAGACGATGTGTATGATACCAACATTGGGGTCATGGTCAAACATCAAGGTCATTGTGTCGTGTGAGCCCCTCCCCCCAATCCCCATATCAGGAAATTGTTAAAAATCGCAATTATTTGTATCAGTAGATACATTTGGGGGAGATGTGTCTCTCCCCAAAATTTAGGTCAAGGTCAATGGTCAAGGTCACTAATCCCAAAATTTGGAAACCATTAAAAATCAATTTTTTTCTGTCAGTATAAACACTAAAATATTATGTCAAATACCAAAATTGACGTTGAGGTCAAAGGTCAAGGTCAGTGTCTCCATGTTGACCTCAAAATCAATTAATCATTGAAAACCATAATTTTGTTTGTTAGAGGATACATTAGGGGGAGACGATGTGTTGTGCGGGCATTTATTGAAGCCAATTTTGGCTCTTGTGTTTGTTACCATACCTCATAGATGAGTGGACGTCAGTGATTGTTAATTATAAAACATTTACCATAAATACATATACAGGTAACATGTTTTTTTTTGGTTATAATTGCATGTTTAACAGATGTGCTGTTTTAGATCAGTCTTTGTGTTTTTGACAGTTTCATACATAGTTTTGTTTGTGTTTTAGGGGTACAGAATTATGATGTCCACTTAAGCCTGTCCACCCAGAGAATTTTCATTTAATTTCATGTCATGTCTTTGAGAGTAAAAGATATAGGTTGGTGAAATTTACGCGGCATCCAATCAGATGTGCCTTACGAATCTTCATGTACAAACCTTCTAGCATGTTAGCATGTTTGGCCAATTAATCATTGAAAACCATAATTTTGTTTGTTAGAGGATACATTAGGGGGAGACGATGTGTTGTGCGGGCATTTATTGAAGCCAATTTTGGCTCTTGTGTTTGTTACCATACCTCATAGATGAGTGGACGTCAGTGATTGTTAATTATAAAACATTTACCATAAATACATATACAGGTAACATGTTTTTTTTTGGTTATAATTGCATGTTTAACAGATGTGCTGTTTTAGATCAGTCTTTGTGTTTTTGACAGTTTCATACATAGTTTTGTTTGTGTTTTAGGGGCACAGAATTATGATGTAATCCGCTTTGCCACATACAGAACTGCCTGTAAACTGAGATTTGTACAGAAAAGAACAAACTGTAGGTATTTACCTTTTCCTCTCTTACATAACTGAAAAGTAAAATTAGATTTCTATATAAAGTAATCTATGCATGTACATACATGTATACCAGTATATGACTATGTCTGAGTAATATACTCTATGAATGTTTGTATGAGAGAAAAGATGAAGTCATAACTTCCGTATTTCAAGAATTTTTCTCCCTGGCACTGTGAGACTTGTAAGATTTACATGTATAATGCTGGCAGAGATATTGTTCTCACCTTCTGCATATTCTACCATTCTCGTGGATGACCTGACTGGAATTGGCTAGACTCCTCACACTGATGGTAAATCAATCATGTCCACATCACCCATCCCTGTTATAGTATATATATGAGGTAAACCCTGTATGTAGAATCTCTATTTCAAAGGCTGCCTTCTATGACAACTGTCAGACTGGTCCACTGAAATGATTGATGATAATGAAATGATGAGGTTGTAACAGCTGATCCGTTGTTTTCTGGCACATGTATCTGTGTACTTATGGTAATATTCTTGGATCCAGCAGGGTTAACTCTTCAACTTGTCATTTCTAGAGGAGGTTTTCAGAATGTGATTCACAGACACATAATGTAATTACATTATTTGTTCATCTTCTCTTTAGTGAGAACAAACAGCTGAAATAGTTAATGATATATCCTTACCTTGTGTATACCTGATACTAGTGTACATCTGATCACTGGGAGGCTGGGCCATATACCACATGAATATGTATGTTGCTAGTCAAAGGAAATAATAAAGGATAAAAGTAACTCCAAAAATACCACACAACATCATGGTAGACTTAATATTTCAACATGTATTATGCCATTTTCCAGAGTGAACATATCCACGAAGTTCAGTCGTAATTATACAAATGTTTGATGAACACTATTTAAGATGTAGTCTTGGGGGGGAAACGTAGTGAACGCACCACACAGCTCACACAATAAAAGTTCAAACAAGACCAGTATGCACTCTAGTTGATAATTTTAAATAAAAATAACTAAATAAATGTTTGATAAAAAAAAAAAATAAAAAAAAAAGGATTAAGAAGCCTCAACCAATCTCACTTTCTCACTGCCATCCTTTAGGGGTTGACTGCTGGCACATATGTGCATTAAATTACAGCATCATTTACTGATTACTTGCATATTGATCAACCTGAAAGGAAAGGGAAGGTTCAAGCTTAACAGCTTGTAAGATATCTCAAGGGAGGCAAGTCTAATCTGAGATGCTGTTTGATTTGACATGGTGATATGTTGTCACTGACAAGGTCTGCAGTATGGAGGCAATTATTTCAGTTTTGCAGGTTCTCAATCCGGTATGCATGATGAACGCCCACTATACCTGGTCAGTGTATGTACTAATTTCTTTGTGTATTTTTACCTGAATGACTTTTCTTTTCAGTATATCTAGTTGATATATGGAACATTATAGAAGCATTTCGTGAGAATGGGTTGAACACTTTGGAGCCTCACTCTGAGCTGAATGTGTCCCGCCTTGAGGGGATCCTGTCCAGTATATATAACCAGCTCAACAAACGACTCCAGACATCACAGCAAATCAATGTGGATCAGTGTAACAATCTACTCCTCAACTGGCTCCTCAGTGGCTATGACAGGTCAGTTAATTACATTGACAGATGAATTCATTACATCACTACCCATATCCTTCTCTTCACCTACATACCAAATTATGTTTTACAGGATATATTCAGGAAAATGCTCAGTCCGTGTTTGACACAAATTTTTATTAGCTCATCTGGGCCGAAGGCCCAATGGGCTAATGTCATGGCCTGATTGTCCGTCGTCAGTCGTCCATCGTGCGTAAACATCTTCTTCTCTGAAACCGCTTGGCTGATTAAGCTGAAACTTTGCATGCATGTTCCCCCAATGAGTACACCAGAATTTGTTCATGCCGTGTCGATATGATTTTAAATATGGCTGCCATGGTGGCCATCTTGCATTTGCCATTGAAATCTTGTCATCATTATTTTTCGGTAACTACTTCATGGATCTTTCTCAAATTTAGTACACCGGTTCCCATTTGGGTCCAGTTGTACAACATGTGTACTTTAGTCCAATTTGAATATCCAATATGGCCACCAGGTGGCCATCTTGGATTTCCTCATGAAACTTTGTTATCGCGATTTCTCAGGAACTACTGCATAGATCTTTCTCAAATTTGGTACACAGGTTCCCCTTGACGTCTAATTGTGCAAGATACCTTTTATGATCGAATTCAAAAATCCAATATGGCCAAAAATACCACACAACATCATGGTAGACTTAATGATGAAACATTGTTATCACAATTTCTCAGGAACTACTGCATGGATCTTTCTCAAATTTCGTACACAGGTTCCCCTTGTGGTCTAGTTCTGCAAGATACCTTTCTGCTTTGAACCGAGAATCCAATATGGCATATTCCAAAAAAAAGTAGTTCATTGACTCCCAAAAATAAAAAAAATAAAACCGTTCGTTATACACATAATTTTGGTTTCGCTTAACTTCCTGGGTGTGCCAGAGTGCAATGAAATAATTTTGGGAGCATGGACCACTAAAATATTAGTTTTAAATGGATTGTAATATACACCCTTGTTATTCTAGTTGGACAACAGGCTGAGGACATTAAGAGCATTTAATCTAGATAGATTAGTCAGCAGCTGCAAAAATAAATTTAATTTATAATTTTGATTGCTCAAGGACCGACCAAAGTGAAATTATCCAAAACTGTGAACTCAAAATATGAAATAATGCGTTCGGAACATGCTGTGAAACCCAAACCAAGGTTTTCAAGGTTTTGTGATCTGTACATGTGTAAGTAAACATTGATAGGTTTCTTAATGTAAACTATTTTGAAGATTTCGACCAGTAAATACCATGTGCAGCAGCACTATTCGACTGCATGGCCATGAATGTATAACGGGCTAAGTTTGTTGCCTGTTTGCTAACATCATTTTTGACGGATAGTAAATGACATTAGCAATGACCAAAAAATACTATCACCTCTTGCTGTTTTGTGTGTTGATTAATCAATTGCAGCTGGCTCAAGTTGATTAAACTATGTTAAACTGTGTGGATATCATGGATGAAACAGTCACATTGTGCTTTATTTGTCAACTTTCCGCCATTACTGCTAACGTCATTGTTGACGGAATTCGTGTGCGGTTAGTGCAGAATTAACTCCAGCAATACTGGGAACCAAACCATGAGCTATAACCACGATTAAATGTATTATTCTGATTATTACTTTACTTCATGTGAATAAAATGCACATCAGCAGCGTTTTTGAGATGGAATGTGAAAATACTGTAATTTTCCGTCCCGAATTAACATTCGACGATCAAAATCTGTCCAACTATGACGTATGCATGTCTCACTTCCGTCCAGAATAACGTAAGAATGGAAAAATACTCAACGCACATGCCATTTGATGACGTAAACTGGACGACGACTCGGGCATGAGACGTGGTCCAGCATTCCGCTACAGATTCCATTACCAAAGGATATAAAATCGATAACCCCTCACGATTTCCGTGCATAGTTTCCTGCACTGAATGCTTAGTCGTCGAATGTCATATTTACGGACAGAAAGTTTGCATCGTGACTATTTGAATTACTATTTCTGTCACCAGTTCGAGTTGAACTTACCACGCTTCCTTTGACAATATGGCGTTGAAAAGGCCCGAATACGAGGCTACATCCGGGATCTTTACCCAATCATCAGGACTCTGTTCACTGCGAATGTCAGCTGCCGATTTTGACTGAATTCACGTTCGCAATAAAACACGTTTCTTATATTTATTTCCGTCAAGAGATACTTCAATTGTTTGACAGAAATAAAAATACAGCCTTTCATCATTGCCGGCGAAACTGAATAGCGTGGAAATAAGCCGAAGCTAATTCCCTAAAATGTCAACATTTCGACCGTCAGTACCACTGACGGAATTTGATGACGTTCGTCAAAATGTGCAGCAACATAAATTCAAAGCTATGTTATTGAACAACACTTAGTTTATTAATTGAAGAACGAAGAATAAGACTTGAACATGAAGAAACACATATTTGTGAAGGTAATTCCACTGTTTATTTACGGACGTGAGTGCCCTAAACATGACCACTAAATATTCGGGACTACATTCCGTCAAGAAATGACATGGTTTCACATATAAATTGTAAAAAAAAAAAAAATCCGACAGACATTTGCTACTTTTGTTGGTATTCGAAGGTAAACACTGTCTTCCTTTATCAAACAGACTCAGCAGATAGAAGATTAAATTTGCCAATTAGGATATTGAAGCATGGGAATATTTGACGGCTGTGTGGACTACTTTTTTCTGGAATATGCCATTATATGGCCATCAGGCGGCCATCTTGAATTTCCCCATGAAACATTATCGTGATTTCTCAGGAAGTACTTCATGGATCTTTTTCAAATTTGGTACACAGGTTCCCCTTGGGGTCTAGTTGTAAATCCAAAATATCCACCAGGTGGCCATCTTGGATTTCCCCATGAAACTTTTTTATCGCAATTTCTCAGGAACTATTGTGCAAGATACTTTTCGTGGTCTGATTAAAGAAATCCAATATGGACACCAGGCGGCCATATTGGATTTTCTCATGAAACATTGTTATCGTGATTTCTCAGGAAGTACTGCATGGATCTTTCTCAAATTTGTTACACATGTTCCCCTTGGGGTCTAGTTGTAAATCCAAAATATCCACCAGGTGGCCATCTTGGATTTCCCCATGAAATATTGTTATCGCGATTTCTCAGGAACTAATATGTGGATCTTTCTCAAATTTGGTACACAGGTTCCCCTTGGGGTCCAGTTGTGCAAGATAACTTTTCTGCTTCGATTCGAAATCCAATATGGCCACCAGGCGATCACCAAGTGATTTCTCAGGAACTGCTGCATGGATCTTTCTCAAATTTCGTACACAGGTTCCCCTTGCGGTCTAGTTCTGTAAGATACCTTTCTGCTTTGAACCGAGAATCTTGAATTTCCCCATGAAACATTATCGTGATTTCTCAGGAAGTACTTCATGGATCTTTCTCAAATTTGGTACCGGTACACAGGTTCCCCTTGGGGTCACATTGTGCAAGCTACCTTTTCTGCTTCAATATGAAAATCCAATATGGCCACCAGGCGGCCATCTTGGATTTCCCTATGAAACATTGTTATCGTGATTTCTCAGGAAGTACTGCATGGATCTTTCTCAAATTTGGTACACAGGTTTCACTTGGGGTCTAGTTGTAAAAGATACCTTTTCTGCTCTGATTTGAAAATCCAATATGGCCACCAGGCAGCCATCTTGTATTTCCCTATGAAACTTTATCGTGATTTCTCAGGAAGTACTGCATGGATCTTTCTCAAATTTGGTACAAAGGTTTCCCTTGAGGTCTAGTTGTACAAGATACCTTTTTTGGTCCGATTCGAAAATCCAATATGGCCACTAGGTGGCTATCTTGGATTTCCCCATGAAACTTTTTTATCGCAATTTCTCAGGAACTAAGCGTGGATCTTGGTACATAGGTTCCCCTTGGGGTCTAGTTGTGCAAGATACCTTTCGTGGTCTGATTAAAGAAATCCAATATGGCCACCAGGCGGCCATATTGGATTTTCTCATGAAACGTTGTTATCGTGATTTCTCAGGAAGTACTGCATGGATCTTTCTCAAATTTGTTACACCGGTTCCCCTTGGGGTCTAGTTGTAAATCCAAAATATCCACCAGGTGGCCATCTTGCATTTCCCCATGAAACATTGTTATCGTGATTTCTCAGGAACTAATATGTGGATCTTTCGCAAATTTGGTACACAGGTTCCCCTTGGGGTCTAGTTGTGCAAGATATCTTTTTTGGTCTGATTTAAAAATCCAGTATGGTCACCAGGTGGCCATCTTGGATTTCCCCATGAAACTTTGTTATCGCGATTTCTCAGAAACTACCGCATTGATCTGTCTCAAATTTGATACACAGATTCCCCTTGGGGTCCAGTTGTGCAAGATAACTTTTCTGCTTCGATTCGAAAATCCAATATGGCCACCAGGCGGCCATATTGAATTTTCCCATGAAGTGATTTCTCAGGAAGTACTGCATGGATCTTTCTCAAAGTTGGTACACAGGTTCCCCTTGGGGTCTAGTTGTACAGGATATCTTTTCTGCTCTGATTTGAAAATCCAATATGGCCACCAGGTGGCCATCTTGGATTTCTCTATGAAACTTTATCATGATTTCTCGGGAAGTACTGCAAGGATCTTTCTCAAATTTGGTACACACGTTCCCCTTGGGATCTAGTTGTGCAAGATAGCTTTTTGTGATCTGATTCGAAAATCCAATTTGGCCACCAGGAGGCCATCTTGGATTTCCCCATGAAACTTTGTTATCGCTATTTCTCGGGAACTACTGCATTGATCTTTCTCAAATTTGATACACAGGTTCCCCTTGGGGTCCAGTTGTGCAAGATACCTTTTCTGGTCCGTTACAAAAATCCAATATGGCCACCAGGCGTCCATCTTAATTCTCAGGAAATTACCGCATGGATCTTTGTCAAATTGGGTACACAGGTTTCTCTTCTGGTCCAGTTGTGGAAGATACCTGTTTTGGTCCATTTCGAAAATCCAATATGGCCGCATCTTAAATTTCCCATGAAACACTGTTATCATGAAATCTCAGGAAATTACTGCATAGATCATTTAGTGTTCAGGGGGGACAACACAAGTCAGAAACTCATCTATTGTAGTTCTTTAGTAAAAATTTCTTATAGCTACTTTCTCCAGTTACAGCCAGATGAGCTACAGTGCCATGGCACTATCTTTGAATACATAGTTAAATGGGGTGTGGATTTATATACGGGTTTAGTCAACTGATGTATTATTTATGTGGTTACCTGGCGAGTGAGTTAATTATCTGGTTACTTGAAAGGTGGGGTAATTACCTGGTCACCTGGCTGTTTTGTGAACTATATGATTATCTGGCAGGTGGGGTAATTACCTGGTCACCTGGCTGTTGGGTAAATACTTGGTCACCTGACCGGTTATATAATTATCTGGTTAACTTACATGTGAGGTAATTACTTGGTTACTTGCTAGGTGGGTGATTACCTGGTTACTTGACAGGTGACGTAATTATTTGGTTACCTGGCCAGTGTTCGAATTTAAGAAAAATTTGAACCAGTCCACCGGACTGGTGAGCCAACAAAGTAACCAGTCCGCAAATATTTTTACTAGTCCGTTAATATTAAATAAAAGATGATGTGGAAACATTTGTCATCATGGATATTTTGTGCTCTGTGATGGTTGCTACTAAATAAGAAATTAATAATTGTGCACTCCTTGAATTTCTTGAGCGCGTGTGAAGATAATCACAGACGACAAACCCTGTCGGCTAGACTTTGACGGCGACTTTGACTGCACGTGTCGTCGCGAAAAACACTGCTTCAACAAACGCCATTTCAAGCCAAAAAATCAGTAGATTTCTTTCGAAGTTGATGGAGAATATGTTTAAAATTGTCCTGGTATAACATGATCAGGTCGACTGAAGCATAATCATGTTGCTGATTTCTCGATTCCCGACCTAGAATTGCGAGCTTTATTTTCTGAAAAGATCGCCAACCTGCATTGCCATGCTGCATTACAGTCACACTTTACAGTATGCTGACAAGTGTTCACACCGCTTTACGGTTGTTGTTGTTGTCGTTAAACGCGGCCGTGGTCGTGATTTCGTTGGAATTTGCTGGAATTTTTCGCACGATTTATTTAGACTCTGTCGGGTAACCGAAAACAGACATTTCGTTTTTCATTCTTTACAAATTGTGCGGAGATATCCAGAGAAATAGTTTACACAATGAACTGAGAACTTTTTTGTTACCAGTCCGACGGACTTGTTGTTCAGTCACTCACACCAGTCCGTTTGATTTTTTACCAGTCTCGGACTGACGGACAGGTGCCAAATTCGAACTCTGCTGACAGGTGAGAAAATTATGTGGTTACCTTACAGGTGAGGTAATGACATGGTTACCTGGCAAGTGGAGTAATTACCTGGTTACCAGATTGGGGTGAGGTAATTACTTGCTTACCTGACAGGTGAGGTAATAAGTTGATTACCTGACAGGTAAAGTAATTACCTTGGTTACCTTGCAACATGGTTTTAGCCAGAAATTTGAAATAGGGTGTCTTACCCTGTACTATCCTAGCACTTCAGGCCGGGCCCCTAGATGGCTGGAGATGCATTCTAGCCCATTTCTGGCATCTAAATATAAAAATTATCCCTCTCACTTTTTCCAAATATTTTATATTCAAAAACACCTTTTTTAAAGATTTTTTTTTATATTTTGGGACACATTCAACAATCAGCTGTCGTCCATCTAAGAATTTTGGCGAAGGAGGCAAGAAAATGAATTTCGCAAATTATTCCATAGAATAAGTGAAAAACGGAAATGTGAAAGTAGGAAATAAGTAAATTAATGCAGAATCCATCCCATGGCATTTTCATATTTATACCTTTAAGAAACTTTTCTGAGGGTGGCAATCTTGGATTTCCCCATGAAATATTGTTATCGCGATTTCTCAGGAACTAATATGTGGATCTTTCTTAAATTTGGTACACAGGTTCCCCTTGGGGTCTAGTTGTGCAAGATATCTTTTTTGGTCTGATTTAAAAATCCAGTATGGCCACCAGGTGGCCATCTTGGATTTCCCCATGAAACTTTGTTATCGCGATTTCTCGGGAACTACCGCATTGATCTGTCTCAAACCTGGTTACCAGATTGGGGTGAGGTAATTACTTGCTTACCTGACAGGTGAGGTAATAAGTTGATTACCTGACAGGTAAAGTAATTACCTTGGTTACCTTGCAACATGGTTTTAGCCAGAAATTTGAAATAGGGTGTCTTACCCTGTACTATCCTAGCACTTCAGGCCGGGCCCCTAGATGGCTGGAGATGCATTCTAGCCCATTTCTGGCATCTAAATATAAAAATTATCCCTCTCACTTTTTCCAAATATTTTATATTCAAAAACACCTTTTTTAAAGATTTTTTTTTAATATTTTGGGTCACATTCAACAATCAGCTGTCGTCCATCTAAGAATTTTGGCGAAGGAGGCAAGAAAATGAATTTTGCAAATTATTCCATAGAATAAGTGAAAAACGGAAATGTGAAAGTAGGAAATAAGTAAATTAATGCAGAATCCATCCCATGGCATTTTCATATTTATACCTTTAAAGTGAACGTAAAGGCTGAGGCAACATGCACTCTGTGGGAAAGAACTACAATGAAAGTATCAAACAGCAGCAACAAATATTTTTGGGGATTTTTTTGCACCGAGTAGGAACGAAATTATCTCTGTTGTTTTATTGTTCCCCGGCAGCAGCCATGTTGGCTATCTCACCTCAGAGCAGTGACGTCGTATCACCTTGGGAGCTCTCTACTTTGTGGAGTTAGAAAGCGCAGTAAGCATGTAAACATGTTATCGAAGACCCAGATTTCGACACTTCGTATAATATGCCTATCTCGCTGTGTCTCTGTCCCGCCAAACGGTAATAAAATTATTTTTACCTCACTTAAAAGTTTAGAACTTCCACACTCTGACGTTTCTGAATCGATGTTGTTGATCTCGGTGTCTTTGATCTACGATGCGACAATTCTGTTGGGATTGCATCTTCTTTAAAGTTTAATTTCCTTCGCCTCCTGGCTCTCCAGCTGGGCGTCAACATCAGCCTTCCGTAGAGGTCAGGTTGGAAACATTCGGCTTTAAAATAGACCGAAAACAGCACAGATTTCTCGGTTGGAGTACAGTCTAGTCTGCCGATGTTGTGCAGCCACTGTTTGAGTCCCGGCTTCCCTAACGGGAATCTGTGTAATGATAACTTATCCGACTGTAGCGGTAGCAGAGGAGAACCCGAGACGGATGTATTTTGCTTGCCATCACTGCGCCCTGACAAGTTTCAGCTCGGTAAACACTTGCTGGAGACACGCAACACAGTCAAAACACGCTTGAAACAACCGAGCCCCCCACCTCCGCCATTACAATTCGTGTTACAGTAAAGCCACTACAAAGTGATACTACGTCACAGGAAAATATCACGTGCTACCAGGAAGCGTTTTCATTGGCGCAAGGCTACTAAATAGACGAACATGGCCGACTCCAGTCGATTGTTGCACCAGTCAATTATTCCGGTGTTTGGAATTATTTTTTCGGAAGAGAAAAAATCACAAAAAATATTTGTTGCTGCCAACTGATACTTTTAATATAGTTCTTCCACATCGCGTGTATGTTGTCACAGCCTTTACGTTCACTTTAAGAAACTTTTCTGAGGGTGGCAACAGACTGCATTAGCGAACCGTTAGTAGTAAATATAGTGACATGATGTTGTTGTTGTTGCTGTCAAAACATGTTG
This sequence comes from Hanleya hanleyi, assembly GCA_036873755.1. Taxonomy (NCBI): domain Eukaryota; kingdom Metazoa; phylum Mollusca; class Polyplacophora; order Lepidopleurida; family Hanleyidae; genus Hanleya; species Hanleya hanleyi. The sequence goes on from JAVTVY010014358.1 coordinate 35,558, forward strand.
ACGTTCCATGGGAATAGAACTTAGAACATGAGAAAGAAATGAAACCTGAAATTTCTTGTCCCGTCAGTTCAAATTCCAGGATGACCATTCCGGCTGCACATATTCAGGGATTCATAGAAGTCCAAATTTTACGAACCGAAATCCGGAAAATTGAGTTTTTTTACAGGCAAATTGAGTTAAAATAAAATTTATTAGCATTTTTCCTCTCTAAAGTTGAGTATATACATTTTTTACAAACCAGGGTAAATGCTACCTTCTATGAACCTTAACTACTGTTACCAATTCATGTATTTTTAACCTTTTGTGTAATTAAAATCATTTTGTGTCGCTGGTTGCGTTTAGTCATTTCCATCAGTATGTTGTCAGAAAGAAACGATGAAAAACAAAATCATACTGGTTTATAAAATAGTTACACGATGATTGTATTGGATTACACAAATAATAGGATTCTTGATGATGATATTTTTTGGATAGAATATTGTTAACAAGATAAATAAGGAAAAAAACCCGACACACTTCAAAAACGCTTGCAAGCAACCGGCTATGTCGTCGCAGGAAGAGTTCACTCCCTTGTCATGTGCTCAAAACGCATGCTGTACGTTCGTGTCAACTTTCGTTTGATCAGACAACAGTGAAAATGATACAGTATTACTATTTTCTCAAGACAGACCGCACAGAATACACAAACAAATACTCCCGATTGGCATTTGACGAAGACAACGGGTGTTTATTATCGTTTGTATCTCCCTTTGTTCGAAGAAAGGAAATCGAAAACAACAAAAATGGCGACTCGATTGTACAGTGAAAATAAGGTTCGTAAGTACATGTATTCGGGATTCTTCCACGGAAATATACGATGTAACTAAAATTACCTCGGATGAACCAGTCTCGGATGAATATATCCCGTTAACAGATTGAGTCGTCCGAGGTAAATTCAGAGCAGCTGACATTTGACGTTGTTGTTGCTGCCGACAGATTCACATTTGCTACCGTGACCATGGTGTACATTTGAGTTTTACCAGATGATTTCCCGACAACCGTGTATTGAAATTTCGAATTTACGAAGCCTGAAAATTCAGTTTCCGAAGCTTGAAAATTCAGTTTCCAACATACAAATTGAGTATAAATATTTTGAACCGAAATTCGGTACGTAGAACTGATGTCGATAAATCCCTGATATTACAGGTCATGGTATTGTTGAGCTCGCTGTATTTCAACCACGGGAATGTTTTGGTCCAACCTGGGCAAAACTTTTTAATCTGTACTCGTGGTCTCTTTGGGGTCGGCGCTATCACTGTCGGACATGTAGGTACTTCACCCTCAGATTCCGAGTCTGGAAGATCATCGCCACTTGTCCCTGGTTGGGGTTCTTCATCTGTCTCATCTTCACTCTCAGATCCCGACTGATGGACCCTAATAGAAGACTTATTTTAAAAGGTGTTATTTCCCTGCCTCCGGTGGTGGACCACGTTTTGACATTTTGGATACCGCTTGCAAGATAATTCCATATTAGGTAACACTCGAGGACCGTACCTCGTTCTCGGTTGCTTCTATACCATAATCCCATTTAATGTAGAGTGAGACAGTCAGAGACTATGTATAAATGCTCGGAGCATCTAGGAATCAGGTTCCCCTCGATTTGAAATTACAGTCGGGGAATTCCCAAACGGAGAAAAACCCTGCAAAGAAAATAAGCAACAACAACGCAGTTTTGCATGATGAAAATGATTTTTATTGGAGTGAATGTCGACCTATTCGAGCATTCGTTGTTTCTCTGAGCATTTCTTATACCTTTCAAAGCAACCCGTCTACAGTACAATGATTTATATTGACAAAATCATGCTACCTGTCCCATTTCGATGATGCCCGTCTCCATGTTAAATTTAGAAACTGCCCGTCTCAAAGACGGGAAGATGCATTGCTGGCTAATACTATGCCTTGCAAGTGCGGCAATTACTCGGTTACCTGACAGGTGAGATGATTACCGGTTTAACTGACAGGTGAGGTAATTAACTGGTTACTTCATCTATCTAGTAGGAAAGAAAGTAAGTTAAGCAATTTATTTTGAATATATCATGTCTGGTAATTATATGTTGAATTTTACAGGAAAAGCTGTTAAGAAGTTTAACTTAAATAATTTATAAAGTCATATGGAAGATGTAATTCACTGAAACATTTCTTTTCTATCTGACAGGGAAGGTAAAGGTCGTATCCAGGTTTTCTCCCTGAAGGTGGCGCTGTCTCACCTGTGTTCGGGTAAACTCATGGACAAGTTAAGATGTTAGTATTCAGGGTATTTCGCGAGATTAAATTTTGGGTACCGGTATCACATGTTTGTCACGTTTGAAATTGAAATGGGAACTTGATGCAGTTATTTTTTGTTCGTAATTGGTGAAACAGTTTACTGACATGTGTTTGTCCTACAGTACTGTTAAACATGTACGTTTTACATGCATTTAACTACACAGAAAGCTCTTGTATAATGTCTTAATTAACTATGTGACACTTTTATTGCCCAATTACTGGAGGTCACAGTCACCCTATTTCTTCTGATTATTCAGACGGCAAAAGTTTACGTCCGGCATCTGCACAGAGAAATTCTGCTAACTTTCTACAAATTTCACTAGATGTCTTTCCAGTTCTTGAGATAAAACTCTCTATGCCACAGTATTGAGCCTCAGTTGACATAAAGATGGTCTTTTTCTGCTTAGAATTCTGAAAGTGCTGTTTGAAAAATTAGAAGAAATAGGATACATGAGTGTTATATAGAAATCCTCAGACATATCAGACAATAGGATACATGAGTGTTATATAGACATCCTCAGACATATCAGACAATTTGCGGAGCTACATTATATTTGATTTTGACCATGTCCTCCGCTCAATCTTATTGAATTAGTTGAGTAAATAGCTTGTCTAAAAGTGTGTGAATTATTGGAGAGGTTACTGTAAGCATGGGTGTGAGTGGTATTGTAAGCATGGGTGTGAGTGGTATTATTAGAGATGTTACTGTAAGCATGGGTGTGAGTGGTATTATTAGAGATGTTACTGTAAGCATGGGTGTGAGTGGTATTATTAGAGATGTTACTGTAAGCATGGGTGTGAGTGGTATTGTAAGCATGGGTGTGAGTGGTATTATTAGAGATGTTACTGTAAGCATGGGTGTGAGTGGTATTGTAAGCATGGGTGTGAGTGGTATTATTAGAGATGTTACTGTAAGCATGGGTGTGAGTGGTATTGTAAGCATGGGTGTGAGTGGTATTATTAGAGAGGCTACTGTAAGCATGGGTGTGAGTGGTATTGTAAGCATGGGTGTGAGTGGTATTATTAGAGATGTTACTGTAAGCATGGGTGTGAGTGGTATTATTAGAGATGTTACTGTAAGCATGGGTGTGAATGGTATTGTAAGCATGGGTGTGAGTGGTATTATTAGAGATGTTACTGTAAGCATGGGTGTGAGTGGTATTATTAGAGATGTTACTGTAAGCATGGGTGTGAGTGGTATTGTAAGCATGGGTGTGAGTGGTATTATTAGAGATGTTACTGTAAGTTACTGAGTGGTATTTTAGAAGTTCATACGTTCTGTGAGTTTCTATTGTACATAATTGATTGATGATAATGTGTATATGTTTGTATATTTGAGTGCAGATATGTTCACACAGCTGTCAGACTCGAGTGGATATCTGGTACGTTCTAAATTTGAGGATTACTTGAGGGATGTGCTCACCTTGCCCACCGCCGTCTATGAGGGCCCATCATTCGGATATTCTCAGTCAGCCTCCAGGTCCTGTTTTGATGGGGTAAGAACTTGGTTTTACATGCACGTATGGACTAATATCATTTGAGAAATTATTCTTCGCATATTAGATTGTTATGGAATGGCAGTCTTTTGTCCCACAGTAAATTTGGTTTGGCTTGAATGTTTATATAAATGTCTTACAGCAATTATTCCATAATTATCATTGCATCACCACAAATGGTAAAATTTTGTGACACTCTATTTCCATCTTCGGCGTCGCACAAATGCATTGCTTAGAACATGTGTATGAATTACCAATCAAAACCTTTCATTTTGGAAGAAGTCTCAGAGTTCCTACCATATCCATTCATGCAGTACAACTTCAGACCATCTTCTGAATATGCTGACTACCAATTACCAAACCATAAACTGTAGAAAATGTTGACGTTCTATACAAACGGTAAATTGTTAAAGTGTTGAGAAGGGTATCATTCTTTTAGATCGACGTAGTTGCCAAAGTTGTTTCTGGCCTTCCATCTTTCCACTGTCTAAATAGTGTTTACCTATTGTTAATTATGCAGAGTTAAGAAACATTTGGAAGTTTTACGTGCATGTAGTAAACAACCAGAAATATGGTTTTGAGGAATTCCAACTATCTGACATACATGTATCTGCACCATGAAGATAACATATGTTCTATCAAGGACCATTCATTCTTCTCAGATACATGTACATACATCTGGAATCTTTTTGAAAATCCTTTAATAAATGACCTATTTATCTTACCAACAGCGTACCAAGGTGAATGTGAACGATTTCCTTGATGTGATGATGTCAGATCCGGGCCCTCAGTGTGTCATGTGGTTACCTATCCTACATCGCATGGCTCAGGTGGAAAATGGTAAATCAATAAGATCAATCAATGCTGAACATGCTGAAGAATTTCACAGTTTTTAGGAATATTCTCACTAATTTCTATCATTCAACATGTCGGAGCAGTATTCTCTTCTCAATTCTTCATACAACTTTATTTTCTAGTAAACTGGTACTCACCAGATTAACTGTCAGGCCTCCCAAACATATGTATCCTAAATTTCTTAAACCGATCTGTATTTAGTGTCCTATAAAAACATATACATGTATGTTATTGAGGAAAATTCAAAGAATTGTTCTAAAGAGAAAAGTTTCTGTGTAGTTTATTGTTCAAACAAACATCCCTATATGGTATTCTGTACTTTATCCTTCAAACAAATATCCCTATATTCCGTACTTTATTGTTCAAACAAACATCCCTATATTCCGTACTTTATTGTTCAAACAAACATCCCAATATTCCATACTTTATTGTTCAAACAAACATCCCTATATTCCAGATCAAATTTCTTCCTTCATAGGCACTACCATACATGAACTTCAATCGTCATAAGCAGATGTTTGAACTAGTTTGAGATTTTGTATTTGCGATTTACCTAGAAGTACTCCTTTAAAAGCATATGTTTTTTATGACTAAACAAAAATTCTGTATTTTCTGTATTATTCTTGCGGTGGCTTACTGGGGCGGCTGAAATCTGCCCATCTCAGTGTGTAGGTTGTAACCAGGGCAACAGAGAGTCATTCATGGGTTTTTTTCTCGCTATTACATTCTCCCTATTGCTGCTTTTCTGTGTTACACACATCCCAGGTCTAAGGTTGTAACAGGGAGTTGTTAAATGGGGTTTACTCTCACTAATTCTCCCTATGGCTGTTTTCCGGTATTACATCTGTCCCAGTGTGAAGGTTGTAACAGAGAGTCGTTATTGGGTTTTCTCTCAGCAATACTCCCTATGGTTGTTTTCCGGTATTACACCCGTTCCAGTGTGAAGGCTGTAACAGGGATTCGTTTATGGGGTTTACTCTCACTAATTCTCCCTATGGTTGTTTTCCAGTATTACACCCGTCCCAGTGTGAAGGTTGTAACAGGGAGCCGTTTATGGGGTTTACTCTCACTAACTCTCCCAATGGTTGTGTTTCAGTATTACACCCATCCCAGTGTGAAGGTTGTAACAGAGAGTCGTTATTGGGTTTTCTCTCAGCAATACTCCCTATGGTTGTTTTCCGGTATTACACCCGTTCCAGTGTGAAGGCTGTAACAGGGATTTGTTTATGGGGTTTACTCTCACTAATTAGAGCATTTCCACAAAGTGGATGCTCTTATGTTTTCATGAGAAACGGCTCCGCCGCCGCGACTTTAAACGTGAATATCTCTGAAACCGTTAAATATTTTCGGGTCAGACTTGGTGTACTATCTCCTTAGGCCTGGGAAATTTGTCTGGTTGTGTTTCGATACCCGCTGCTCACCACCAGGTGGCGTTGTAGTCAGAGCATAGGTAAACCTTTCTCTGACGATTTCGTCTGAACGGCTTGTCTGATTTCTTTGAAATTTTATTACAATGGTCTTGAAGGATAGTCAATGTGCTGAAAAGGTTTTGGTGTAGCTGGCAAAATTATAAAGGCAAGTTTTTTGCGTCTCAAAAAAAAAGTTTTTCATGAAATGAAAATTCACAAATTCGCTTGGAGAAATATTTAAAAACTGTTCTATTCTAGGTTGCCAAGCATAAATATAGGATTGCCGACATGATAATTCCCTTTCGGTGCGAATCAAATTGCCATTTAAATGAAAAATCTCATTTATCTGACTTAACGTCAAAACCTCCATAACCATTATCACGATTAAAGTTTTTTCCATTAAACTTTTATGTGCCATATCCCTAGGGCTTTAGATTTCACCCGCTTGTTTTTCGTGGCATTTGGTCATCACTAGATGGCGCTATAGACATGAATGCAGGTAAACATGTGTAACATATCTTCTGAACAACTTGTTTGATTTCCATGAAATTTGGGTGTAATGATCTTGCAAGATAGGCAAAGAACTGACAAGATTTTGGTGGTGTTGGCGAATCATGGAGACGCATTTTTGCATCTCAAAATAAGATTTTGTTTTCACAAAAATGAAACTTTGCTTCTTAATCAGGGAAAAGTAATTCTATTTTGCTGAACATCAATGTAACATTCCCAGTGTTATAATTCACATCCCTTGTAGGGCCAAATGGTCATTTTTTTAAATATATGAAATTCTCATGACTTAGTCCAATATCTATACATTCCCCAGGCCACATCTGAGGAGTTTGCTTCATCATGTAGGTTCGTGATATTATTCATCATTGGGTGGAACTAAAGACAGTAAACTTATTGGTGTTTCAACTGTTCATGAAGTTTATTATTGTCAGACAGACAAAGGATTTCAAAGGACTGAAAGTTTTTTTTTTTTGATTGATTGAAATTGAAGGCCCACCTCTCATACACAAGCCTGGAAATAATTTTTTCATTGGTGCCTGACACTTTGACAGGCATCAATAACTTGGTGCCTGACATTTGGAATTTGGTGCCTGACAAAGGTATCGGGCCTTGTTAAGACTATTTCTTAATCAGCAGTACAAATGATAACCTACTACAGCTTACAACTGTACTATGATCAAGAATAATTCCTTATAATTATTATGATCAGCTAAAATGAAATAAATTTGACAGCATGATCAACTTTTTTGAATTTCTGTATTCAAGATGTGTTTTTGCTGAAAAAAAACCCCTCGAAATTTCTTTTCAGCAGTACCTCCAAGGATATCCACAGCCTTATCAAGCTGACATTTTGTTATGTAACATGTATGGGCACCCAAAATGAATGCACAAAAAAATAATTATACCTTCAATATTTCTTCGAAAAAAAAAGAAAAAAACCCGATGTCCATCAGGTCTTCTGTTTGTAAAAATCCAAGCAAGTAAAACTATGCCTCCCAGATATAATTAGGAGAATCAACCACCCAAGATTGCCATTTTATAACCTTGCAAATGGTCATTTTTCATTGAGAGGCGATCGTTGACGTTGTTGTTGTTGTTGTTGTTGCAAATGTCAATTTCTGAGTGTAAACTCGTTTGCCCGCAGTTTTGCAGTTCAACAATAATTGCAGCCAAAAGAAATCTTACATTTTGTACATCAATGTCTAGTGTACCAGTTTTGTCCAGTTTCGGGTGGTAGGTATAGCTGTAAATATCAGATCAGAATCGCTTAATTTGACATGCCCGCTCGCAGAACGATCCTGCCAAAGGGAATCCCAGTTCGAGGATTTCCCCACAATAATGATGACGTCAGCAATTTTGCGAACATGGCGTTCGGCAACAATGGAAAGCATGGTCGAGCAGGGACTTTGACTAGCCATGCAGGACAATTGTCATTGCAAGTTTGACGAATAAAACGGATATTTTTCAGGTTTGAAATAGCATGAACATCCTCCGCTCTAAAACAGTGGAAAACTGTCGACAGTTAAATTTTCCAGTATAAAATGTCACCGGACAAAACGACCGGGTCCGAGTGATTTGTGCCTGCCAAAGCTCCATTCGGTGTCGGACATTGTCCGTGACCGGCCCGTTATTTCCAGGCTTGATACAGATTTTGCAGCCCATCAACACAATGCTTGATTTATATCTCATTATGCATTCTTTTTTACAATTACTAATTGTATTAACATTATGTTTTAAAAATGGATTGTAAGGACATTGGTGCTGTTAGTGCTGGCATAATCATGTGGCACAGGGTAAAGTCAGCTAAATATATCTAAATCAAGGCTACATCAACCCCTGCTTACACACCTAACTAAAATGCAGTCAGAGAAAATATGCTGCCATGAGTGTCTGGTCAGTATGGAGAAAGGATTCAAGTGAGCTTGGAGTCCGACCATTTTTGTCAAATAGACATACTGTAACACTGATATTCTGCTTTACTTTTCAGGCTTTATATTATAGGACTGTATGTTGACCATTCAGGTAATAAGACCTGTAATTGTTGACTTATTGCATAATGCACTTTACATAAGTGGACTAGTAGACTTTGTGGCAACAAAGTAAACACTTCATTTCCAAACTCAGTGCTATTTCTCTCTCCATTACTGACATAGCCCTGGGCTTCCAGATTTATGGGGATGCGTTCTGGCCAATTTTCAATGAATAAAATCACAAATTATCACTCAGTTAATGCACAATTTTTTGTTTTATGTGGAAGTCCCCAGAATTTATTTGAAACTCAAGATGTGATATTGCACATACCATTGCATTTTGACAGCATACATGTAGTTACAAATGTTGATAATTATTTTTGAACTGAAAAAGTAGAAAGATTTTTGAAGTGGAACTTCTACATGTACCTGCTATATGGCACATCCCACCTGGGAAATTTTTACAAGTATATCTAATTGAAGTAATCCATTGGAACCACTGATGATTTTCCAATAATAGAGAAGAAAATCAACTCTGAGTAGAGATGACCAATTTCATTCTGTATAGTTCGCTATTAGTTATAGCATCTTCAGCAGTGAACAAAGTTACAAACAGTTCCATACGCACAGTACATGTATATATACAAGGCATAATGTGATCTTAGCCAATACACATTTATGAATAGGTAAGCCAGTAGGACGGATATTAAAATGCTGTCATTTTCAGAAATTGTTAAGCGATAACCTGACAGCGATCTACAAATGGTGTGATTCAGGTGATACAATACACACTCTAATTGATGAAAACAATACATAATCTATTTTGGTTATCTGGCAAGAACTAAGTAAACTGTGCACAAATGAATAAAGTATGGTGATAAAGTGGGTATGTACCTACATTGAATACTTCTACATGACATGAAGTTTGGATAAGACTTGTCATTTTAAGATAATATAGGTATAATTTTTTTGGCAATCCGCATCAGAATTGATGGAAACCTACAAATGTTGTAACTCGCATGTTTCATAATTGTATGTTCCCATGCGAGTTACAACATTTGTGGAGTGTGTATTGTAACACCTGAATCACACCATTAAAGTTCAATAATGTTCACTCTCAGTCAGTCTCTAGTAACTAATAAGGGCTGTCAATCTGTACATGCATATTAACAAGAGATGGTTCAAATTATAGTTTATTTTCCTGTGAAATTGGATAGATAAAATGCATAAGAAAATTAACAAATGAATGATCCTTACTGTATGGTGTTAAATTAACTATTTTTGTCTGAATTTGCACAGGTTGAAAACCATAGCTGTCCAATTATAAAAATAGGTGATGTTCAATTTGACCTGCGATTTTTCTCTGAAGGAAAAAACCCAGCAGGTCATCAACAGTTTTCTATTTCGGACCCTGGATGGATCAGAAGCCTAATTAATGAAATTGACTGACCTTCACCTGTTTTATCGAGGTCAAATTTAGCACAAGCAATAAATTTTAAAGGAGTGAAGATGAGCTCTCCAAATTCATCATACTTGTGCAATTGGTGACTGACTAGAAGCCTATCCCATTTGACTGAACCTATTTTCTCTAGGTTATATACTTTATATTATGATATAACATAAAATATAGCTAGGCATTCTAAATTGATACCACATATATGCATCTGATGATGGACCTGAACTCTTTGAATATGACTGATGTTGGCCTGTTTTCTCAAGGTCAAAAACTGTATGTTAAATCACATGTTAACTGCCAACATACACTTCAAATCTAACATTGTCATCATTTTGTTGTGGCTGTGGTTGTCTTCCAGAACAATTTAACGAATTTTGCACTTGTTCCAACAGCTTCATGCTTCAACAGTAACTTAAACCATGCTGTATCGGCTGAGTTGTTGAAACACCCTCCATTTCCTAGCTCTGACATACTGCATCACTGTCGAAATATGGGTACCGTGACAGAGTGATAGATCACACAGCCAGTGAAGGTTCCTGATTTACATTGAGTGTCCTTATTGCCTAAGTAATATTAGCAGCATTTTACAACAACAACAAGTCACTGACTTACAGTGAAAAATTATAGTGAATGGTATTTATTTTTTGTTGTTTGGTATTTTTATTTGCTGGCATTGTTTCAGATAGAGTACAACAGCCTAATTCATACAGTCAGAAATAAAAAGAGGGTTAAGTCTTTATGTTCAAACTTTCATACGAAATATAAAAGTGGCAATTTGAAATTTTATTTTTATTCGATTTTTTAATGTCGGTGGGTCCATGAAATGCAAAATAAAGTTGGTGTTGCCTCACACTGGGTTTCGCCCATTGGTGAAGAAATCCCTTCTCCAAGGCACTTCTACCAGGGATGATTCGTGATTGCTCATCCTCCAGGGGTGTGTGCTCCACCCTCTGTCTCATCTTAAAAAAAAATTGCCACCCATAATAAGGGGTGTGCCCAAATTGGGGAGATTCAAAGCCCTGTGAGTACCAAATTATGGGTTACAAAATTATCTGGGGAAATGCCCTTTGCCTGTGTTTCACACGAGCTTTCATTCTCCCTATGATTGCTCTCCAGTATTACACCTGTCCCAGTGTGAAGGTTGTAATAGGGAGTCGTTTATGCACTTTGCTCTCACTAATTCTCTCGATGGTTGTTTTCCAGTATTACACCCATCCCAGTGTGAAGGTTCTAACAGGGAGTCGTTTATGAGGTTTATTCTCATTAATTCTCCAGTATTACACCCGTCCCACTGTGAATTTGTAACAGGGAGTCATTTATGGAGTTTATTCTCAAAAATTCTCGCTATGGTTGTTTTCCAGTATTACACTCGTCTCATTGTGAAGGTTGTAACAGGGAATCGTTTATGGGGTTTACTCTCACTAATTCTCCCTATGGTTGTTTTCCAGTGTTACACCCGTCCCAGTGTGAAGGTTGTAACAGGGAATCGTTTATAGGGTTTACTCTCACTAATTCTCCCTATGGTTGTTTTCCAGTATTACACCCGTCCCAGTGTGAAGGTTGTAACAGGGAGTCGTTTATAGGGTTTACTCTCACTAATTCTCCCTATGGTTGTTTTCCAGTATTACACCCATCCCAGTGTGAAGGTTGTAACAGGGAATCGTTTATAGGGTTTACTCTCACTAATTCTCCCTATGGTTGTTTTCCAGTATTACACTCGTCTCATTGTGAAGGTTGTAACAGGGAATCGTTTATAGGGTTTACTCTCACTAATTCTCCCTATGGTTGTTTTCCAGTATTACACCCGTCCCAGTGTGAAGGTTGTAACAGGGAATCGTTTATAGGGTTTACTCTCACTAATTCTCCCTATGGTTGTTTTCCAGTATTACACCCGTCCCAGTGTGAAGGTTGTAACAGGGAATCGTTTATGGGGTTTACTCTCACTAATTCTCCCTGTGGTTGTTTTCCAGTATTACACCCGTCCCAGTGTGAAGGTTGTAACAGGGAATCGTTTATAGGGTTTACTCTCACTAATTCTCCCTATGGTTGTTTTCCAGTATTACACCCGTCCCAGTGTGAAGGTTGTAACAGGGAATCGTTTATAGGGTTTACTCTCACTAATTCTCCCTATGGTTGTTTTCCAGTATTACACCCGTCCCAGTGTGAAGGTTGTAACAGGGAATCGTTTATAGGGTTTACTCTCACTAATTCTCCCTATGGTTGTTTTCCAGTATTACACCCGTCCCAGTGTGAAGGTTGTAACAGGGAATCGTTTATAGGGTTTACTCTCACTAATTCTCTGTATGATTGTTTTCCAGTATTACACCCGTCCCAGTGTGAAGGTTGTAACAGGGAATCGTTTATAGGGTTTACTCTCACTAATTCTCCGTATGATTGTTTTCCAGTATTACACCCGCCCCAGTGTGAAGGTTGTAACAGGGAGTCGTTTATAGGGTTTACTCTCACTAATTCTCCCTATGGTTGTTTTCCAGTATTACACCCGTCCCAGTGTGAAGGTTGTAACAGGGAATCGTTTATAGGGTTTACTCTCACTAATTCTCCCTATGGTTGTTTTCCAGTATTACACCCGTCCCAGTGTGAAGGTTGTAACAGGGAGTCGTTTATAGGGTTTACTCTCACTAATTCTCCGTATGATTGTTTTCCAGTATTACACCCGTCCCAGTGTGGAGGTTGTAACAGGGAATCGTTTATAGGGTTTACTCTCACTAATTCTCCCTATGGTTGTTTTCCAGTATTACACCCGTCCCAGTGTGAAGGTTGTAACAGGGAATCGTTTATAGGGTTTACTCTCACTAATTCTCCCTGTGGTTGTTTTCCAGTATTACACCCGTCCCAGTGTGAAGGTTGTAACAGGGAGTCGTTTATAGGGTTTACTCTCACTAATTCTCTGTATGATTGTTTTCCAGTATTACACCCGTCGCAGTGTGAAGGTTGTAACAGGGAATCGTTTATAGGGTTTACTCTCACTAATTCTCCCTATGGTTGTTTTCCAGTATTACACCCGTCCCAGTGTGAAGGTTGTAACAGGGAATCGTTTATAGGGTTTACTCTCACTAATTCTCCCTATGGTTGTTGTCCAGTATTACACCCGTCCCAGTGTGAAGGTTGTAACAGGGAGTCGTTTATAGGGTTTACTCTCACTAATTCTCCCTATGGTTGTTTTCCAGTATTACACCCGTCCCAGTGTGAAGGTTGTAACAGGGAGTCGTTTATGGGGTTCAGGTACAAGTGCCAGAGATGTTATAATTACCAGTTGTGTCAGGACTGTTTCTGGAGAGGGCGCACTTCCGGTAACCATACCAATGACCATGAAATGAAAGAATACACAGCTTACGTAAGTTTGTTTTGAGCTTTATATTCAGTTTGGTACTTCCTACATATGATTGATTTAATAGTTTGTACTTTTTGGTATGTCATCACTCCATTATTTTAGAACTATGCTTTCAGAGCTGTGATAGTTTCTGACAAATATGTCAATACATGTTCTATATTTTATAAAAATATAATCATGGAGCAATGACTGACTATATAGTCAAGGAGTATATGCTCAATGACTGACTATATAGTCAAGGAGTATATGCTCAATGACTAACTATATATTCAAGGAGTATATATACTGACCGACTGACTACATGTATATGGTCAAAGATTATATGCTCAATGACTGACTATATGGTGAAGGAGTTTCAACAATTGACTAGATATGCTCAGTGACTGACAATATAGTCAAGGAGTATATGCTCAACAACTGGCTATATAGTCAGGGAGTATATGCTCACCAACTGACTATATAGTCCGGGAGTATATGCGGAATTAATGACTATTATTCAAGATGTATATACTCAACGACTGACTGTTTTTGTTATCTCTATTAAATATACAGAGAAAACTGTACACAATATAGGTTCATACTTCATGTAAGGATCACACAATAATGACATATACAATTTGCAAGACTGGGGACAATAATGTGTCTCCCAGGATTTTCATCTGCACAAAAGCCTGTTCAGTATGTGCTCACACAAAGTATCTAATATTCATACTTCTTGTAAGGATCACCATACAATGCCTACAATAGCCAAGTCTAGGGACAACAATGAGTCTAGATCCAGGTCTGTTATATCAGAGACTGATATATTACATAACTAGCCACTGTGTACTGATCATTCGGCCAATGACAATGGTTAACATGTCCCTTTAAGCCTATGATTACTGGAATGTCTCAAATTCTAGATTTGCTTTTCAGTGTACACATAAGTGAGATTGAAGTGAGCTGCAGTGAGATTATTTATGTGTTAGTAATACCGTGTATCAGTATCTAAGAGGAAACGACAATGACGTGATCACAGGTGTTACCACATAATGACGGCCATGATTTACTCCACTCCTGCTTGTTATACCTTTATCACCTCGTATATCGTGTCGTGATTTTATTGATGATGTTACAGCATCAAAGAAAATACTTGTAGCTTTTCCAGATCAATATTTATTACTTCCTCTGTAGATTGTAGGTTACCGTGACAAATTTGAGGCTCATTCCCAATCTTTTGTTATCAGTACATGGCTAGATCAGCTAAAGGACACACAGCCCAATGTACAGTACATGTGGTATTTCAATGAAGGAGTGAGTAGGATTTAACGTCGTTTTCAACATTGTATTTCAATGAATTTCCAGATATATAGTATTACAGATATTAGTTTACATGTCTGGTCTGTTGTTACACAAGTACAGGTAACAATATTATTCGCCATAATTAAATCTAAGCATGGATAAATGCTTGTTATTAATTCCACTGATTTCCAGGAATCCACAATGGACTGGTTTCACGTTTCAGATTATTGCTGGCCAAATCAGTACATGTGAATTCCTGCATGAAGTAATAGATTGATGGAGATGTAGATCAGACATCTGTTCAGGTGTACATGATATAGGAGTCCTATATTACCCTATAATGGTATTCTGGTTGATTGGGCTTGATCACGAGCCCCACTTCAGCTGATGCTATAGTTACACCTTTGATGTAGTATTAGATTACAGTCTGATCTGTGAACATGGGCGAGTTACTGGTTATTCTCTATCCATGTTGCCATTAAAACAATAAGAATAGCCATCTAGAATGATCAAGCTATACTCATATAATCTGCCTTTTTTATTCCCAAAGTCTGATATATATATACATATTCTTATGTACTAATTAGTAATGTAACCACCAGCAAATGCCTCTTGAACTGGGGGGTTAACTCAAAGACACCTACACTACATACTGATATTAATGCAAATCACAATCACTGTTAACTAAGTTTATTACATGAGACTATGGTAAACGAACTCATTATTCAATCACAGGAGGCCACCATCATGAAATGGGGTGATCAAATTTATTAAAACACGAAGTTAATGATATGCTCGAAAAATAATTCGGGTATAATAATGTCTTATTTCTTTGATATTTTATCGATATATGGGGTGATTCAAATTAATTAAAAAGATTGGTTGAATTTTCCCCAAATTTTGTTTGGAGATATTGAATATAATTCGGTGAATGGATAATTAGATTGTTTACCAAAGTGACAGAAAGAATTTGTGCTAGACACTCAAGAGCATTGCTAGGGGGAGGGCATCGCTAGGGCTCATTGGGGGAGAATGACTCCCTCTCAGAGCACACAAAGGTTATGTTATTTCCCTATGTTAGAGCACAATACCAAGCCCTGTAATAAGTAAGCATATGTACTGACCCCCTATCAATAAATACTGGTGATGTTCATGATACTGGATTAACTAACAGATCTATGCTGGTATGATTAATGTGAGATTTGTTCATTTACAGAAATCCCCGGCCAAACAGATAGGACATTCCTTGAAGAAGACGATACGATGTGTACCAACAAAATCAAACCATAAACATCCTCACTTCCCAGATGCCCCGGAGAAAACTATAGACCTTACTCATATTGTGTGAGTATTTGAGAACTATAGACCTTACTCATATTGTGCGAGTATTTGAGAACTATATACCTTACTCATATTGTGTGAGTATTTGAGAACTATAGACCTTACTCATATTGTGTGAGTATTTGAGAACTATAGACCTTACTCATATTGTGTGAGTATTTGAGAACTATAGACCTTACTCATATTGTGTGAGTATTTGAGAACTATAGACCTTACTCGTATTTTGTGAGTATTTGAGAACTGCAGACCTTACTCGTAATGTGTGAGCATTTGAGAACAATAGACGTTATTCATATTGTGTGAGTATTTGAGAACTATAGGACCTTACTCATATTGTGTGAGTATTTGAGAACTATAGACCTTACTCATATTGTGTGAGTATTTGAGAACTGTAGACCCGACTCATATTGTGTGAGTATTTGAGAACTATAGACCGTACTCATATTATGTGAGTATTTGAGAACTATAGGACCTTACTCATATTGTGTGAGTATTTGAGAACTATAGACCTTACTCATATTGTGTGAGTATTTGAGAACTATAGACCTTGCTCATATTGTGTGAGTATTTGAGAACTATAGACCTTGCTCATATTGTGTGAGTATTTGAGAACTATAGACCGTACTCACATTGTGTGAGTATTTGAGAACTATATACCTTACTCATATTGTGTGAGTATTTGAGAACTATAGGACCTTACTCATATTGTGTGAGTATTTGAGAACTGTAGACCCGACTCATATTGTGTGAGTATTTGAGAACTATAGCCCTTACTCACATTGTGTGAGTATTTGAGAACTATAGACCTTACTCATATTGTGTGAGCCCTACTCATATTGTGTGAGTATTTGAGAACTATAGACCTTACCCATATTGTGTGAGTCTTACTCATATTGTGTGAGTATTTGAGAACTATAGACCTTACTCATATTGTGTGAGTCTTACTCATATTGTGTGAGTATTTGAGAACTATAGACCTTACTCATATTGTGTGAGTATTTGAGAACTATATACCTTACTCATATTGTGTGAGTATTTGAGAACTATAGACCTTACTCATATTGTGTGAGTATTTGAGAAATATAGACCTTGCTCATATTATGTTAGTATTTGAGAACTACAGACCTTGATCATATTGTGTGAGTATTTGAGAACTATAGACCTTACTCATATTGTGTGAGTATTTGAGAAATATAGACCTTGCTCATATTATGTTAGTATTTGAGAACTACAGACCTTGATCATATTGTGTGAGTATTTGAGAACTATAGACCTTACTCATATTGTGTGAGTATTTGAGAAATATAGACCTTGCTCATATTATGTTAGTATTTGAGAACTACAGACCTTGATCATATTGTGTGAGTATTTGAGAACTATAGACCTTACTCATATTGTGTGAGTATTTGAGAAATATAGACCTTGCTCATATTATGTTAGTATTTGAGAACTACAGACCTTGATCATATTGTGTGAGTATTTGAGAACTATAGACCTTACTCATATTGTGTGAGTATTTGAGAAATATAGACCTTGCTCATATTATGTTAGTATTTGAGAACTACAGACCTTGATCATATTGTGTGAGTATTTGAGAACTATAGACCTTACTCATATTGTGTGAGTATTTGAGAACTGTAGACCAACATATTGTGTGAGTATTTGAGAACTATGCATCTTACCTAGTTGTGAGAAATTTGAGTATTTGAGAAAAGTTTACCAGGAAAGGAGCCATAATTATGGAATACCAAACTATATATTCTTCCAAATTTGGGATGATTTTTTTTATCGGTACCTATATTAGGGAGCTGTATGTATTATAACCCTTTGAGTTTTCATGTAGAGTTGTTTCATCCAGTGGGCTAACTAGAGTTTGTCTGATGTGTTTGCTGCACAGTTTTCTGGGTGTGACTGAGAGTAAGCACTACAGCTCTTTCAACTGATGGGCTGGCCATACTACATTCCCAGTGGATGTACATGTAGGCTGGAGAGAACACTTTAAAAGCTTCCAGTATTGGATTAATTCTTTCACTGATTATTTCCCTTGATAAAACTGACATACTGACGATCAATTCCTGACAACTGTTAACATTTGTACATGTTGTCTATGAAACGCTACATGTATAAATTACATAAATTTGTGTTAGAGACATATCTCTACAACCGACTGTTCAGTGTTATTTTGTATGGTTTTATTGCAGAATGCCCTGTCCACAGCTTACTTTTAATTCCCATTGACTTGAAGTAAAATTGGTCCAACAAATTTTGTGGATATAGGTTCATACAACTCACTGTTGGCAATTTTAATTTTCTGGTTAATAATAGCCATCCTTTTATCATGTTTACCTTCATGTACCTTCAAAAACTTCAGGTTACTTCAAAAATCAATTTCAAAATCAAATTGATCAAGGTTTCGACTTTCTAGAGGTACATGTATACAATTTGTGATACATTTAGTCAAAGCGAATGCAGAAATATAAATGTACTGCATCCACCAATTGGCAAACTGGTTTGAAATGATCCCGTAAGTTCAATCTTCACAGTTCAAGTTAAATACTACCGGTACACTAACATTTTGTCATTTCCCTTGACCTGCTGAATGGAATACATTTTTAAAATTGACATGTACACCTTTGTTGTTACAGACCACCGACACCTGTACCAGTCCATAATGGTTTCCCAGAACATTCATCTCTCAGTCATTCCTTAGACGTCTCCTCTATTGATAGTGGATCAGCCACTAGAAGGTCAGTTCAAATTCTTCTTCATACCCAGGCAAGCCTCTCGTTACTGATTGGTGGGCTACTTAAAGATGTAATCAGCCTCAAAATCGATGGATTTTGTATACTCTCTCCCATTAATTTGTTTTACAGCAGCGAAGTTCGCTAAAGCATCATGGGTATTATATTTGATGATAGGGGGATTGCCATATACAACGAATACAAGAATATCTTGCCAGAGAAATTTGAAACTCTGCCTGCTTCGACAGGTTTTGTGTTTCACCATTGAATATGTGCTCTACATGGAGAGGAAAATGACGCTGCGTGATATGTGAGTGACGTAGCGACGCTCGAAAATCTGAATGCTGAACAGCTGCAGCCATGAGATAACATCATGGCTCGTGCCTAATGTTCGAAAAAGTGGCAGAGCATACGAAGGCAGAATGCACCATACATGTAAATGCTTGTTGGCAATTCCTTCTATTTTCTCATGAATGGTGGAAATATGTTTAGTTGTTTATGGTCAAATGTGATTTATTTTGTACCTGTCATAACATATGTCTTTTTCGTGGAGTTTCGGAGAGATTGATTCCAGCCTAGATATGAAACTGATTACATCTTTAACAGTACTGACAAGAACTGTCCCCTTGCAATAATGTTTAGATTTCAACTGATCAGTAACAAACCAAGTATTGATCTGTCACTCATTGTATCCTATGAAATTTCTACTGCCTGGCTACCAATCGGTTACTGCTATGTTACCAACTCAATTTTCCACACTTGTTACCATATCGGTAGCAGTGCTGTAACACAAGTAAATTGATCACATTTATGCTCAGTTACTGAACGGTTACCAACCCAGTGCTGCATTCCTATCAGTACCTCTTGGTGACTGCATGGTATTGGTAGGAAAGGTCACCCATCAGGAACTGACCAGTAACCTTCAAGTCAGAGCTGCACAATACAGCAAAGTTAGGACCATAGTGGCTACCAACTGGTTACTGATCTGTTCCCTGTAACGTGTCATTCACTGCCACATTTTAACTGATTGGTAACTGCACAATATTGTTCTGTCAGAACTTCCCAGTGCCAAGCTTTTGCATGCAGTACCAACAAGTTACCTGGAGGTTATCAAAATGAAACTGATCGGTATTGAGTGGTACAAAACTGACTGGTACTGAATGGTGAAAGTTTGCCTTTCTTCCAGTTTACTAGGCAAAATGGACATGTAGCGGTTTCATTATCATGTTTTCACATCAAGGGAGACAACTCCTACTGGACTGTCTTGTCAATGGATAACGATCCTAGAGATAAGCATTACTCATATCGACTTACTTACTACATGTACATGAACAAAAGCGTATATGTGCAGATAAACTATTTATTCCATAATCCTCAACAATATGAAAAATCTTCCAAAAGAAAGATTAGTCCTTGATTGAAAAAGTAGGCTAAAATTTGCTAAACTCAGACTTTATCTTTTCACTTTGTAAATTTTTGGTCAGTTTTTTATGTAACATTTGATCGTTCAGGCGTTTGTATTAGTAAGAATCCACCCATAGACTCATTGTTGTGTCCAGTAACTCTATTCCAGTGGCATAGGAAGATGATTTTACCTGGGTGGGGAGTGGAAGGGGGGGGGCTGGGGATGTCCCCAATTCCAATTACCATCATAGCAGTACGTGTCATGCTAGGGGGTCTGGGGGTCATCACCCAAGGAACAATTTTTTTGAATTCTAGATTTCTTTTTCCATGTTCATAGGTTTCTGTCAGACAATTACTGATATATTAATAATATTTTCATAATTTTCATGGTTCACATGTAAACTATATTACAGCAGCAACCAACGGTTCGTCGGCCGAGTTCTTAATCTCGGAACCTCGAAATATGCGTGGAATTTCCTTATTCCAGAGGGCTGCATGATCATATTCACATTAGCTCACACACATTGACTGATGGAGAATGCTCAATACTGGCATGAATGCACATTTTGTGTAACTAATATATAACGAAATTTAAGCATATAATCATATTATATGTACCATTTAGTTAGAAAAACTCCGACTTCACTAAAACCTTTACCTGGTTATTATTGAGGGTTATGAATTGGAGCAAGTGAGAATTTCCTGACAGTCATACTTTTATATGTCTCGCATTTCAATACAATTTTCATGAATTTACACATGCCAATATTTTCTCATACAGCATTAAAGGTTCCTGTAGTACATGTACAGTGTAGCCTCACTATAAGGTATCTCAATATAGCGCTGATTCTGATATAAGGTGGGTGCTATGGCATCCCCCAAATTGAAGAATACCTGTTATTTCCAAATCTATAAGGCAATTAAAATTTGGTCCTCCAACAACAGCGTTATAGGGAGGTCACACGTACTGCATGTAGAAAAATTAAATAGTGCAGTAGTATATGTATTCCATAGAAACACAATCATTATTTAAGAAATAATGTTTTCATAGGCATGCTAAATGGTTATTTTATGCGTGGTTAGTGTGGAAAAGTTTATATTTTAGAGCAAGGGTGAAGCCCGTGCCCTAAAATTTATGAACTTTTCCACACTAACCGTGCATAAAATAACCATTTGTAGCCCAAATCGTAAACCTGTTTCAATTATGCCATTCAATCTCCGTCAGGAAGATGATACAACGTAGAAAACGGAAGTTAAAACTAAAAGTTAGCTCCCCTAGGTGGAGAGTTGTCCGCCCCTAGGAGAACTCTCCCATCCCATTCCAGCAGGATTACTATATAAGCTCTGCAGCAGCCATACTCGTCCTCTATTCTCTGTTGTACCTCGACCAGTACACATCAGGAAGGAAGTGTTTATACAACCTGGGTTGTTGTTGTAACGACCCTCAGTATCCTTATCGGTTTTGACTTGTGTTATTTCTTGTCTGAAATTCTTTCATTATTGTCGGAAATTCTTTCATTAGTTATGTCTGAGATTCCGATATCTAATGCATGTAATTCGTGTGTGAAATGGTGGTCCAGTTTGGACGCCCACACGGTTTGGTTTTCTTGTAAAGAGTTGTGTTATCGGCGAAGTTCGCCGAGTGTATATTAGAGACCCGTTGGCGTGGGGAAATTTCGCCCAGGCTAGACGGGCTTACCTGTGCAGGCGTCTGGCGACCCGTTTCTTTCGGAAGTCGACAGACGTCTGTTGGGAATTGCTTGTAATTGACCTGAAAGCTAACGAAGTTATCGTTGCAATTATATAAATGTTTCCCATGGTCTTGGTAATCAGAACTCGCCCGCCTCTATAAATATACTAGCGGGACGGTTCTACGTCTAGTTAGACAGCCTACATGTATAGGTTTGACTATGTATGCAGTCAAACCGGTTCCTTTGTCTACTTCGACAAAGACTTCTCTAACCTGCCGTGCCTTAGCAATCCATTGTTCTCCTCGGACAATGAAATGCAGTGGGTTCGCATATCATGCTCGACCTCTCCTTTGTCTTTTGTTTTCACACTCCGTTACCTAAACGGAATAAACGTGTCTTGTCTGTTTCTCCTTTGCGGGTTAATTCATAACGCAGTTCTAAATCCGTTTCTCGTTTTATGGTGGGTTATTCAGACCTACCATTGAGTGTCAAAATTGCTCTTGCGGTTTCGTTTATCGATGAATCAGCGATTCTATAATAGCGAAATGACATGTTACGGGACTTCAATTTTAGGATTGAGTTGGGGTAACAAATAGAAACATTGTTTATAAATGTTTAATTTGTATTGGAAATATACTGAAAGTATTCAGATTGACGAGGATGGTCACAAGTGATGATCTAAAAGACAAACCATTATTTTCATCTCATCAAATATTATCAACTAGACTATTATCGGGTATGAGGTCAAACTGATATAATGGTGGATTGAGACAGGTTGATTTGGTAACAGATAGAAACATTGTTTATAAATGTTTGATATTTCAATCAATTTCCATCGTTAAATATCCAATCTGTCGACGATTATTGCTTATTAAAATAGTGCATACTGCTTACGAAATCGGTGAGAATTAGACCGGGAATTCTAGTTCTATTTTTCGGCCCTCCCGTTCTCCGGTATGCCGTTCTCGTACTTCGACTCGACGTTTTTCCTACACCGGTCTCGTCGAGTTCATCTGTGATTCCTTTTTCTTCAGTGTAAAGTTAGGAACATACGTCAATGATGGTTTTCGGATAATTTGGATGCGCTTTTAGCGTTGCTGCCGGATATGCCGTCTACTTCGAATAATCCTCGTATTAAATGTCAGACGAAGGAATACTTCCTCACCGTATGTTGTCTCACCTATGTCATTTTTGTCAATGGTTCGATGGTGATTAAATTAATATTGGGGATAGTTTTCTTTCACATTTCTGTCTTGTCAAAATATTGTTTGGGCAAATTTGTAGACTTCACATGGTCTGTTTTTCCATCTGCCATGTGTTTATTGTCTTCGGACGTACGTCGCGAAATTAATTGGCTCTTGTCGGAGTTTTCAAAATTCTTATATCTTGAAATTATTGCCCGATATATTTTCTAAAGTCAATATTAATCTCGGGCTTATCTGATAACACAGTCCTGCGTGATGGAGACAATGTGTATTCAATATCACGTCTTCACACGAACAATGAGTTCGACCCGCTGTGTTTGGTGTGGGTTTTTACGGGCTCTCGCGACCTCGTTTTTATTGCTCAATTTGTGACAGATTCGTACTTAGTTCCCGGCATTTCTGTAAGTCTGCCTTTTAGTGCTGAGATTTGAAGGCCGATGGTGATCTCTACAATAAACGATCAGGTTTGGTTTCGTTGATTCATGAATTTTATGCATTGAGTTTGTGTATATCTCAAGTAGGGTTGTAAATAGTATCCTCATCGGCGGGGTTTTTTCGTTTCTTCCCGCCGGAGAGATCTGATACTTTATTTGCAGCCGTCAAATTTTCATGTTGTTGTTGTTGTGTCTGTTCGGACTTGCAGTTTTGGTTGGTTCACCTTGGCCCTACCAAAATGTAATCTCTTGTTATATCAAGTATTATTTCGTGATATTTGATATCCTGTATTCAAGAGAGTCCTGACAGAGGTTTTATGTCTTTCATACTGACATGAATATGAAGCATGATTGTTGCGTTTGTGTTACGTAACCACAACTCAACCCTATTTACTTCGACCCTGTGTCGCATCTTAATGAGCTTCTTTACTGATCTCTTTATGTAATTAAGGGTGTGTCGAACAACAATGAGATCACGTGCTGGTTTACGTGAGTGAGTAAACCTATTCACCCACTTATGCTGGTTTACGTGAGTGAGTAAACCCATTCACCCACTATGTGAAAGTGTGATTTTCTTGAAACACAATTGTCTGATTATTACATTGCTTGTTTTATTTCACACCATGTTGGTTCCATCTGTATACTGTATTACGCTTATAATTCAGATGGAGTTATGCACTAATTTTAATTTCTTCCATATGAGAAAATTTAAAATTACTAGCGTGAGTGGGAAGGTATTGGCCGGCCAAGGATCAAGCCTAGTGACACGTGAGTCTTGAAGTCTTCTATGGTTTCTTTCTACCAGGTATGTATTACCGGTACAGTCTACTAGAGCATCAAACTGCTTTTTTAGTAATGTTCTTACTGTTCTTCTCGACAAATTGTTCGTGCTAGGTCATTTCAAATTATAAATTTTTGAATAACCTCACTTTCCTGCCGGCGAGAGACTTAAATGTATTTCCTCTCTTCGGGAATTTAAAATTCTTTAAGGATCTTTCTTGGTTACCTGGAAAAATCTTTGTTCTGGATGTCGGTTGTGTGACTATTTGGTTATTAATAGTAACATTGTTGTAAATGTTTTATATTCTCTCCATATAAAACTCCAGTACTGAATTTCATGTACAGGAGACAAATTACATCGGGAGAGGTCATAATGTAACCATGTTCATTGATGCATTATTCATGTTCACTGACACAAAGATCCATAATCCCATTTATCTCATTGAGCTTACATTTGGTGATTAACGCTACAAACATTTAATATGTTCATCTCTACTGCGTTTAAAGAGAAGGGAAATTATTATAATCGACTTCGGGGTTACTGTTGCAACGCCCTTCTGTTACGTCGTGTGCTTTTATAAGTTGTATCCTGCTCCATGATGAGCATGTATATACATTAAGTTGTTGTGAATGAGGAAATCACTACGTTGTTTATCATATACAACGTTTCTCGCATTTTTCACATTACGCTTTCCTATTACACCTTGACGACATGTTCATTACACCGTCATGTGTCTCATACGCCTGTGCGTCATTCTATTACATCGGTTAGACGTTTCCGGTACGCCATAACGCCGTTTGTCACGTCATTTCTTCATTTGCGAGTTGCATATTTTATATCCATTCATCGGCACTTCCTTTGATTCTCCATCGTCGATCGTCGGTGGGAGGGGAAGTCCGTTCGTTTGGCGTCAACTTTCCACTTGTATCAATTCCTCTCGGGTTTTCACAATGTGATTTACTTAGGTTCGTCTTTACTCTACGAAGAGAGTTCTGTCCAGACCTTGCTGTTTCCAGTCTGGAGTTCAGAATATCAAAATTGTATTGGAATCAGCAGTATTTGGTTAAATACTGTTATATGGAATAGGTCTTTGGATTATGGACATGGATATTCTCTGAGGACGACGGCGGGATTGTGAATGACGGACTAGTCGCCTTTAATTGAATTCAGCACAGTGTTAACACAGAGCCATGTTGACTTTATCACACTAACATTATGTTGAGATCCATTTACCTTAGGATTGTGCTTGATCAACACAATGTCTTCGTGGTGTACTTGTGGGACAGTTTTTCCGACTTTCTCCTTCAAGTACTTTATTCCTATATTAACCGTTACACCAATGGTTAGACTTTGACATTATGGTTCTGTCATCAACCTTAAGGTTGTTTATTATATGTAGGATCTTACTCACTACGTTCCTATATTTGTCCTGGTGCCGAGGACGTGATCGTTCCCAACTCTATTTCCCTCGTAATTGACTTCATCCTTCACCTTCACCAGGATAGGGAGTTTCATATTAGCACCATGGAAGGCTGTCGATCTGCTCTGGCATGAATTGAATAGGGTGTTACGTCTTACCTTGGGTTCCGACATTAGCCTTAACGATAATATCTCTGCTCTTATTCACGCCTTCGCATTACAGTTGCGTTGTACTCGCCAACTGTTACCGAAATGGGATATCGGTGTGGTTCTGTGTGCTCTGATTATACCACCTTTTGAACCCTTAGAGTCCGCGTCTATAAAAACTGTGTCTTATAAGACGGCCGTCGTGGCGGCGTTTGCTTTGGCGTCCAGACTGTCTATACTTCATGCTCTTGAAAGATCTTCTATGTCCTGGACAGCGGATCGGTCCTGCATTTCTTTTCGGCCCATTCCTGAATTTATCGCCAAAATGAGTCTGTTTGTTCAGGTCCGTGCGCTCAACGTCGTACACCATTCCTGCGTTGTCAGACTTTGTACATGGACTCGAGGACGATCTTCTGCTATGTCCTGTTCGAGCCATCCGCCACTATCTTACTCGTGCCGATCCGTTCGCGGCTCTCGGCTACGGTTATTCTGTCCCTTCGCCTATCAGCAAGGCTTGACATTTAAAAAAAAAAAAGCCGCGTAGTTGAAGAAGACCATAAAATAGTCTTATCAATTGGCAGAGGGTAGATATACCATTGACGCCCCACTACTATCTTCTGCTTCTTCTAATGTGATTCGTGCCATCGCTGCGTCATGGCATGTATGGAAGAACTGACCCCTTCATGACATTGTCCTGTCTTGTGCCTGTACAATTAACTCCACGTTCACTAATATCTGTCTGAGGGATATGACAGTGCAATCAATAGTGTGACCACGCTTGGGCCACTGTGGCTACCCAGCACGTTGTGAGTAATTTCAGAAAAGAGGGGGGGGCGGCAAAATGGTCACCATCGCAGCAAGACAGCCATCTTGCTGTATCATCTCATCTCATCTCATCTCAGTCATATTATTATTATTACATATATTATATGATAAGAGGCATCTCAGAAGGCAGAAATAAGTCGGTTGACCGGCCGTGGATTCTATAATCACCAATGAAGGCCTAACACTAGGATAGGGTTTACTCCTAACTGAAATTTGCTTCTGTTCTTCAGAAACTGACTTCCTTCTAGATGTCTCAGCTGGGTCACCTGTGCCTCAACTCACAAGAACACCCGCTCCAGGCCTAGTGTCAACAGTAGTGATGAAAGTACAGAGAGTTGAAGAGTGCGCGGCTCGCCCAGAGAGCAAGCATGGCAATTCCAACGCATCTAAGTTCATCACTCCAAGAATGGGAGTTGTCCTCGAGAAGCTTGCGGTCTGAGAGTGGTGTGGACTTGGTACCTTCCAAGATTCGGGATTGCGTTCGTCCCCCCTTATCTTACGGTTGGATCAAGGATTTCCCTGTATGCAACGGATTGCGGCCGGTTCCCCCCTAGTCATACAGTGCCTGCCAAGGGGACCTATCTTGTTGCCGAGGGCGCCTGGGGTATCCTTCATCTTGGAAGTATTGTGTACCACACCACGAACACTGCTACATGGATGGAGACAATCAGAAGATAAGTAAAACTGTATCAATTCCTTCAATTACCCTATGCGTCTTTGACCAGGGTTAACTTGTTGAGTAATAATGTCTCAGATTTATACCCATGTCGGTGTCGTTCCAGCGATTACTAGTCTGCTATGGGAGTTACCACAAGGCCGAGGTTCCCGCCTCCATATGTTGGTACTGTGGCATAATTGAAACAGGTTTACGATTTGGGCTACAAATATCAAACATTTATAAACAATGTTTCTATTTGTTACCAAATCAAACCTGTTTCAATTTGATTGTCCCTCCCTCCGTCCCCTCATGCCGGCCTTAAACACTACAAGTCTCGGTAATTATAATGAGAATAGAGGGCGAGTATGGCTGGTGCAGAGCCTATATAGTAATCCTGCTGGAATGGGATGGGAGAGTTCTCCTAGGGGCGGACAACTCTCCACCTAGGGGAGCTAACTTTTAGTTTTAACTTCCGTTTTCTACGTTGTATCATCTTCCTGACGGAGATTGAATGGCATAATTGAAACAGGTTTGATTTGGTAACAAATAGAAACATTGTTTATAAATGTTTGATATTTAGCACGCCTATGAAAACATTATTTCTATTATATTGCACTACTTAAATTGATTATCAACAACAATTACAATAAAATGTTGAAAGCATATTTTAAACTTGACAACCTTTCTCCCCTTTTTTGAAAAAACTCGTCCACTGATGTTGGGACGATGCTCCCATCTCGGTTGGCATCGTGCCAATGTCAGTGGACAAGTTTATGTGGTCTCTCAAATGGGGAGTGATTTTGTCCGTTGAGTCAACTGTTGGGGGAAATTACGTGGATATACGCCTATTTGTGTCGTTTGTTAATCGATTTCCCGATGGAAACAACAGTTAAACTTGAACGAAATTTCATCTTGTAATTTATTTGTTTGTTTTATTCGATTGTTACTTATATGGAAGCAGATGTCTCTTTCCTCATCCGACTTGTGGAATGGAATTTCTTAATGAACACCTGCACTTGACACATGTACATTTCACATAACCGTGGTAAATCGTGTAATAATTGCATGGTCAGCTCGATGTTATTGACACAAGTGTTATAGAATAACCAGTATTTCACCATGAATGGCAGAAACTGAAATCAAGATATGCAATTTTGCTGGTTATTTTACAACATCAAGGCCTATCCTTATGTTACAATGCTGGTGGCCCAACATCAATGCTGGTGGCCCAACATCAAAACGTCTTATTTTTATTTCACAATTTACTGAGCACTGCTAGTACTGGATAGATTTATTGAAATTTTTTAATACAAACTTACACAAATTACTTTTGGATGTGTACAAAATTGTACTGCTGTTAGAAGAATTTGTGCAAAGAAATGTGAGATGCAGGTATATCCACATCAATTCTGCTACCCAAAGTAATCTATATAGTCAGTGTAGGGTGTATTGAAAGTGACTTGTCATTGGTGACAGAACTTTAAGTCATCAGGCTTAGATTGAGCTGTTATAATACATGTACATGTAGGAATTCCTTTGACAAGGTGAAAATCAATTCACCATTCTGCTCTCTGTTTGTCCATTCCATCTGCTCAAGTGGTCGGGCAACAATGACATTCTCTAACGAAATTCCATTGCCATGACAACAGTATTGGGGACGTTCACATACTGCTTCACACGTGTAGATGTTCAGGTTGGAAACAACTTTGACATTTGTAATCACTATCATATAATGCCAATGAAATACAGATTCATGAGATATTCAACCCCAAATAAGAATTTCCAGAATGAAGTTTGTGGTCCCAAATTCTTGATGTCGTCAATGAATATTGTTTTTTATGTCCATTGCCCTTACCAGAAGTAACACTACCAGTCTGGTTAATTTTTTAGCAGTTCAGCATGATTATTTTCCGTCCTACCCCCTCACCCTAAGCTTTTCATTACCTTTTACATGCAAAAATATTGCTGGTAAAGTCTCCTAGACAAAAGTCTTATATTGAAGTACCACTTGAAAAAAGAGCATATCGACAAGAGAAAATCTAAGATATAACATAGATTTCAATGGGTTTTAGGTTTCATTCAAAAATGTGCACTCAACTTGCTATCAACAGTCAGTTTCTTTGCTTATATTTTAAGCACTGTATTACAGATTGAAATTATCACAAAAATTGGGTCGTTCACTGATCTGATATCTGGTCATTTTGAGATAAGTGTCAAAGTCATGTTGAAAGAATCCAAAGTGGAGGTAGGGTGAAAACCAAGTGCCAAAATACTAGATACAAGAAACAACAACAGCAGCTGAGATGAATTCAATTTTGAATTTAGTTCAAATGATTAATAATGTGACTGTCTATCATTAATAATGTGACTGTCTATCATTAATAATGTGACTGTCTATCATTAATAATGTGACTGTCTATCATTAATAATGTGACTGTCTATCATTAATAATGTGACTGTCTGTCATTAATAATGTGACTGTCTATCATTAATAATGTGACTGGCTATCATTAAGTAGACTGGTTATCTTCTCTTTATCGATGCAGTAGACAGTTTACGACATTTGTTGGTTAAAACTTCTATCGTGATCTAGTCTCAGTTTCGGCATTGCAGAATGTATTGGGTCCGAATAAACACCCCCAGACCCAGAGAATGAACGACCATGGCCCAATGAAAGGCAACCTGAACTGTGATAACCAATCAGACTGGTGAAATTATCAGCCAATAGAATTTGAATTCCAATTCAGTCTGTATCGACCTCGAAATAAATCCTGGCCGTAACATGTCTACTGTACAGGGTAGGCAACCAGTCAATGATTTAAGTATGAGCACATGCTTTATAGGCGAAGCGTACCTTCTACCATGATCTTGGATAAGGAAATAACTTTTGTTTCTCCAAACTTTGACAAAAGTTTTGTCAAAAGAAGGGCACAAGATGGTTTTCCTGCCATCCACATCAATGTGAAAATAGTTCCCCTCTTGGAAG